>VDFB02386642.1:84936-386186 GCA_007258455.2 Sequoia sempervirens | reverse complement strand
CATGGAGGCAAGACTTTTATTCATTGTTCATACACTACACACAATCATGATATTCTAAATGGGGGAAACAATGATGAAATTAATTTTCCTTTGGATTGAGCTCCATATTCATCATTTTTAAAATTTATCATGTGTGTACACTAAGTATTCATCACCTAATGGTTACAATCGTTTTACATATACACATTCTCATGTTATCATAATTTATACTTTTTCTAATGATTACCTCTTTCCTTAATTTTTAGTACGAACACTTATTTCCATTACTAGTGAGAAACTAATGGTGTCATTTTATAAATATGTACATTAGCTAATTATATCAATACCTTGTTAGATTTTTTCACTATAAAGAATTTTATTTGCTTAAGAGTTTAGAGCAATGACTTTATTTGTCAATCTAGTTAAGGAAAAATTAAAGAATAAAATAACAAAGAATGGTGATATCCATGATATTCACAAGGTATAGGAATTCCAAGTGCACCAACAATGAGGTAAAATTCAATTTATAGAACTAAATAAGTAGGTAAATCCACATAAATTTTCTCTCATAAAATTAAAATTAAAATTAATACATTAGAAGGAAAATATCTTGTTGTTCATTGAAAAGAAGATTAAACCTAAAATTATTCTACAATTATGAAGTCTTCACTAAATTTCACATTAATGTCCTATATTAATGTCTTGACTATGAACATAAAATGCATAAATGTACATGTGTAAATTAAAATTTCAAACAATAATAAAGTCCATAATTTATGTAACATATTAAGTGCATGAAACCAATATTAAGTGCACATGAAATAAAGTCCAACAGAGCACATGATAAACAAGAAATATAAAACACATAAAATCACATGTTTGTAGGTCATGTACTGTCTCTATAATCAAGAGACCTCTTCACACCATGCGGACTATGTGGATGACCTGAAACACTCTGTACATAACAGAAAGATGAAATTAGATGTAAGAGAATAAAAACACGAATGACAATTTACTTATAATCCATCATAAAAATTAAATTACCACCATATCTACATTTGATGCCTCAAATTAAGAAACCTCTAAATTTCTAAATCAATCTACATAAACAAGACAAAAGAAATTTAAATTAGATGTACAACTCTCTACAATTATTATTTTATTCAATTTAATTCAAAAAATTTATCATATTTTAATTACATACCGTATTCCTGAGGTTGTGCACTAGGCTCTTCTCCAGACTGCCTTATACATGCTCAACTACAGGATGTGTCTCATGCTATAAAAGAAAAAGAATATGTGAAAATATCATATTAATATGTATATATTCAATTTAAAATTTATAATTCACTTTAAATATAATAAAAAAATTAAATTACCATTTGATTTGAAACCTACTCTACATGTCCTCCTGGTGGTGCAACTATGTCTGGGTTAGGGCTGAAAGTTGCACTAACAAAGTCCTACAAGATCAAAATTAAAGCATGTACAATTCATTAGGTTAATATATACATATATATTCAAGTTTGCACATTTCTTGTAGAAAGTTTTGTAAACAACCTGGAAATCAGTGGCCTCACGAGTAACTGCAACATCAAATGTTTTCCCAATGCCCATTCTTATTGTGGTATCAACCTAGACATACATTTACATAGACAGTTAACGCTTATAATATTTACAAGTGTACATGCATGCGTTTCATATATCTAGTGAATTCAAAACTCATAAAATTGTAACTATACTAATGTAAACTTTAAACAAATTTACAATATGAATGTACCTGCCCATGATCTATGTCACTCAATAGTGGAGGAGTGCTTGACAATCCCTCAGGAGGAATTGACGTGGATGCCGATTGACTCACCTAAACCAACATGAATATTTGAAACATATATGTGATTCAATTATAAATTTAAAACTCAAGTTAAATAATTTATGATTTCATATATAATTTTAAAAATTGAAATCAAAATACCCCATAACTTGGGTTGCCAAGTATGACCAGTGTCGATATATGTACTTGTGGTAGAGATGATTTCCCTTGCATCGAAAGTGTCATCTGTACACCAAAAAAATTGATTGTTAAAATGTATTGCAAACTTTTCCTTGATATATACAACCATAAAAATTATTATAAAATGAGTTCGTACATCTAGATGCATATTTATACCTGTGTCGTAGTGTCCTCAGGGTGATGTTCTACTACGAGGAACTCTACAAATGAACTGATGCGACCAGATGAACCACCAGAATCTCCCCGTCCACTGAACTAGGTGTAGCCTAATCAGGTCCATAGCACACTTGATGACAACTAGTACATATATGGGGGATGGGTCTCGACACTCCTGGAGCAGTACTCGGACCAGCTCCATAAAAAACTCCTCCATCATCATCATCGTCTCTATGCTCCCCACTCGCTATCGCAGAAGCGTGCTGATCAAGGTCTCCTGCGAGTGTACTAAGGGAACCTAATGTTGAGACCAAAGCTTGATGATGTACAGGTGCAGGAATGGGAGGACCAGGAGCAACAACAAGGGGTTGTGCATGCACGGGGTGTCGAGGATCAACCCTTGCCCCTAATCTCTGTTGTGGCATGCGCCACCAACACCTTGAAATGATCTAAAATCAAAATAATTGGGCTTTTTCCCCAAAACAAACTCTACATACAGCTTTCTCAAAAAATACAATGGGCACTCCCAATTAGCATGTGGGGGACTATCAAAAACCATATACTATCGATCCCAAAAATGTGCAATCATCTACGGATGTATGCACCACCTCATGGATATTCTAGATTTGTTGGGTGGAATGGGTTGTCGGGTAATGGGGTCAAGAAAGTAGAGGGGTAGATGGGCTTTCGTTATTTTAAGGTCTAATATTTGTTTGTAAGAGAGACCATCAGAATAAAATTGTCTCATTTGTTCTCTCTCTCGTCGATGCCTATCAAGATCAGAATCGATCATCCTAATGGAATCAACAATGTTTTGCATTACAGATGCAAAACGTCTCACATGTGGAGCAATCAATGCTTGACTCTGCATAGCATTGATTTGTGTCTGTAAGGATGCGACTTGATCATTTATTCGTGCTCTCAAGCGAGCCTCATCAGATGCCATAGGTGTTGGAGGTGGCATATGAGGGGGAGGGGAGGGGAGAGGGGGAGGGTGGAGGTGGAGGTGGAGGTGAGGGAGGTGGATCTGGCTATGGCTCTGGTGGTGGATTGATGATATCATCAATGTTAAAATCATCCATGATATATGCTTGATATAATGTGCACCTGCATTTTAAATCATACAAAATAGTCCATGTGCATACAAAATTAAGATCATATATTTAATTGAAATAGGATGAGCAACATATATATTAAGCTCATATATTTAATTGAAATGCACATATATATACATTGATTGTTCAACTCAAGAGCATGTCCATACAAAATTAAAAATTAAATGTATGTACATGTACATTTAAAATAAAAAATATGATGCATAATTTGCATGCGTACAAATCATTAAACTAAACTATACATACATACATATACAAATTTCAAAATTTAAGAACTATTATGCAAATTTTTAATGCATGCACATACATACTAAACAATAAACTTGAAACATTCACAAAATCTCATTTTATGTCTTTAACACACACACAATTTTTTAGCAGGAGAAATCATGATCTAGTAGATAGTCATTAAATATATACTATTATATACTATTCATTATAAGTTCATAAATTCCACCAACTTCACAAATCCATGTCACTAAAAATATCCATATAGAACCAAAATCATAAATTCATGTCACTAAAAATATCCATTTGGAACCAAATTTATAAATTCATCACACAAAATATCCATCGTTCACCAAATTTATAAATTCATAACTATTTAAGATCATTGTTTTAATTTATAAACTATTATGGCTCTCTACTGCATAGATATTCATTTCTTTGTGTTTTCCTTTTCAAAATTAGGAGTTCTCCTCTCCTCTAGCCATTGTCGATGCTCATCTGATCCCATCCATAGCCCTGACAGCATCAACAAGGGTTTGCATCCTAGATGCAAACATCCTCACAGGAGGTGCGACACATTCTTCATTTTGAATAATGTTGATTTGATCTTGGATGGTTCTAGCAGAAGCATTGATTTGTGCTTGCAAACAAGCATGCTCATTGATTTCAGGTGGTGGAGGTGGGGGGTTACGAGGTGGAGTGGGCGGAGGTGGAGGTGAAGGTGTTGGAGATGGATGGCGTGGAGGTGGATTGCATATTATTGAATGGATCCATGTGATCTTTAAGATATGAGTGAACTGCATTAGATTTGTAATTTCAAGATGTAAGATACATGTTTAGGAAATACCAAGTTAAACCATTCAATATAAATGGCCTTAAATAATTGAATACAAATGATAAAATTGTATGTAAGCCTCATTTATATGTCTAAGGCACATGTTATTTGAATGAAAATACAATTAACTATTGATATGTATAATCTTGCAGGATCTTATTATTGTTAAATTTGGTTGGGCCTTGGGCAACTTTGATCACCAAATTTTAAGAACTTCTTTGATTCCCTTAAGAAATGTCATATTGGAACCCCTTAAGAAAATTGAATTACAATTTAGGGTGACAGGATGGCTTAAGGGGATTTACGTCTAGTGAGGTCCTAGGAGAAAATGGCATGGCTCAAATGAATAAAATTTGGTGAAGTTTCCCAAGGCAACCAAATTTCATTAACAGCCTTTCAAGAAAAAATGATGGCTTTAGGGTTTAGGGTTTAGACTTTCGAGTTTAGGGTTTAAGGTAATAGGATAGCTTAAGGGGATCTACATGCTGCAAGATCCTAGGAAACAATTACATGGCATAAGGTAATGAAATTTGGTGGAGTTGCCTAAGACAACCAAATTTCATTAAGATCCTAAGAAAAAATGATGGCTTTAGGGTTTACGGTTTAGACTTTAGAGTTTATTATTTAATTAGCTAAAATCCCCAAATCCTAACTTTTAATCAACCATTAAGGGGATAATCATGTCACATCCATAGCTTAAAATTAAAATAATTCCAAATCACCAATCCAAACTCAAACTAATGTAACTTACTTCCACTTCATCAAATCTAAAATGAAATTAATAATCTATCCTAGCCATCAAATCAATTAGACTAATCATAGCCATTCATTTCCAACTACCTTCAATCCAAATTCAAATTAGCATTCAATTATTCCCATCTACCTAATCAAGTCAACACAAGCCCTCCATCAACCCAACCACCTACATTTAATTCTCTCTTCCCTCTCAAATTCAAATTCAAAAATTCTCTCATGAAATTCTAGTCCTCGATTCCAAAAAAACCTAGTCCTCCATTCCTTTCCCCTCAACTCTATAAAATAATGACATCCCCAAATGTTTCCATATGATAAAATTTGTATGTATATGTTATCACATTAGAGAACCAAAGAGCAACATCAACACATACATTTAGAGCCATAAAAGAATGTTATGGAACATATTATGCTTCTCTAATCTTTCATTATTTTATTTACCTTTCATTAGAAGTAGAGTATTGAGTTTGCACTTGCATTCTTGGTCTAGAATTTCTCTTCTACACTAAGTACAAAAATATAATATTGGATAGCTTAGTATATCTTTCTCTTCTAATATATATTCCCTAGTTCTCCTTATCCATATTTGAGTATCTTAGCATATGTGTAACATGACATGTTAATAATATATCTCATATAAATGTAGGGATGTGTCGCTAATGTCATCTTCAAACATATTTAACCAATAGGAGATACTATAAGGTATCTAATATAACTATACAACCTATACAGGTATGACATATGGTGACCTTTGGCTTTTTTTGATATGTCAAGGGTAGTTTTGCAAAGATTAGTTTCTAGTGCTTTTGTGAGTTTTCACCACTTGTACTTATTAAGCTACACTTTTGGGTTTTCAACCTAATAGGGATAAACCTAGTAGATTTTTTAGCTTTCCAGCCTAATGGAGATAAATCAAACCACACTTTTTGGTTTTTAGTTGCACCTATCAAGTTATTTGTTAGCTATTAAATTTACAAACATTCTAGGATTATAAGTCTACTATAAAATTTGATGTAAAATAGATTACACATTGAGCCCTATAATTTAATTACAACAATGAATAAATATAGCAACATTTAGTAGACATAATGAAAATCAAGCCATGATAGTAATATAGAGATAATATACAATGTTTAATATAGATAAGTTAAAGAATCATTTTAAAAATATATATCTATATATTCACATCATTTTTGTTTTTTCTTTAGATTTCAAATATATCCACCAATCCTCCTTATCTTACATTAACATAAACTCAAAAAACATAGTGGACATGTACACACATATAAAACTACATTAAAATAGTGTTAGATCTTACAATTTTTCAAGGCTTATTTCATCCTCTTAGACGATCACTCTTACTAAATCATTGGCATAAATTAGATGCACACAATGGCACATTAAAGGTTTATTCCTCATGTTGGATTCCCTATTTTATATAACTATATCTTTATTATCTAATTTAAATATATCTAAGCACAAATTTCTTTTATGTAACACATTGATAATTTCAACTCATTATAAAAACCAAATACAAATTTAAAGGGGGTACACTATATTTATAAATAAGAATTTAAATACCATCCCAATCTCCATGGTGTGTCACTTGTTCACTAAAAAGCCCTTACATAAATCATCTACTTAGGTCAATCTTATCTAGATTTTTCTTAAATATTAATATTCATAAAATATGGCACAAAGCATATTGATGCATTTCTATCCTTCCACATAAATCTATATAGTATCAAAATATAGGTAATTTTATGGTTAAATTGAATCTCTCTTAATTGCTAAATAATCCATTATGATTGAGGATGGGTGGATTATTATCTAGGATCACATCTTAAAAATCCTATAGAGGTCATGTGCTATGTTTTTCTTAATACATATATTCCCATACAAACCTCTTTCCATGTATTATCAACTCGCCTATATGATAGACACCTTCCTAGATTTAAATTTCATACGATATATATGTACCCAAGTGTTTCCAATTGGAATTGCTATAATTATACTTTTATGGCATTCTAGATATTCAAAATAGTTTTCATAAATCTACCAAATAGACCCATTCTTGACATTGAACCTACATAATTTTAGGTATGTCCAATGAAAGATTAGGGTCTAGGGTTCATAAATTTCAAATGCTTTAGTGTTATGGGTTTAGATTTTACAGTTTAGGGTCTAGGGTTTAGCAAACTTAGGGTGAATTTTGGGTGGCCCTTGGCATAATTTAGAGTTGCAAGTTAGTGTCAATTGGAATCGATTGTACGTGTTTAGATTTACGAATTTGTTAACTAAATTTGCAAACAAACATCAAGATAAACTTTATGAATTTTAACCATTCTTTAACATATTGATTTCTAATCTAATTATAATTTAAAATTGAAACTAAAGTTTAATATATATCATTTTTTCCATACAAAGCAAATAAAATTTAAAACATTTAAGCAATGTGAATGATTTTTTGTTCGATTCCAATTTAGGGTTTTAACAATTTTTTTGTTCCAATTCAATTTAGGGTTTCAGTTTTAAACAATTAGGGTTTTTAATGAAATTTTTTCGTTTCAATTCAAACTAGGGTTTTCAAATTCAATTTTTTTCGTTTGATTTGAATTCAGGGTTTCAAAAAGCTCGATTTGGATTTGTAAATGTGATGTTTTTATTTCATTTCGATTTCTAGGGTTTTGAAATGCAATTTTTTTTGTTTTATTTCAATTAGGGTTTTCAAAATCAATTTTTTTTGGTTTTAATTGAACAATTTAAGATTTAAAAGTTAAATTTTGTTTCTAAAACACAATTCAAGGTTTTTTTTCATTTTTATTAAAAAACATTTAAGTTTCATTGCAAGTTTTCATCTATTTTTACAATTATTGAATTCTACTATAACAATTAAAAAAATGATTAAAACGTGACATAAATTAAAAAAAATACATGCTAAATTAATGTATTTCTTTTAAAATTTCAATTCAAAATAAAAAAATGCAAAGAAATGGTGTTTAGGTGGGGTACCTGTAGCTGGTCGTGGGGTCGCTGTCGCCAACACTCACTCAGGGTCCCATTCGCAGAGCAGTGAAAACTATTCTTTTTAAAAAAATAAATAGCAGTATAAAACGGGATCCCAATTTATACAACTCGGGATCCCGTTATTTATAAATCGGGATCCCGTATTTTATAAATCGGGATCCCATTTCTTATAAATCGAGATCTCGTTCTGTGTCCATTGGTTCGGAGTCGATGGGAAATGAGATCCCAATTTTTAAAAAGCGGGATCCCGTTTTATCTCAGGCTCGGGATCCCGTTTATTAAATTGGGATCCCGTTTGTTCGATGTCTATTTCAATTTTTTGTCTAAGGCAAAAAACTTCCACATTTCGTGGACTCAACTTTGTGCACTTACCCGGATATACAATTCAATGTGAGTGATCTAGTATGGGAACATCTGAGAAAGGAGAGACTTCCTAAAGGAAAGCATACAAAGTTGATGATGGAGAAAATAGGACCCTGCAAGGTGGTCCAAAAATATGGGAACAATGCCTATGAGATTGAACTGCCACAAGGAGTTTCCATCTCACCAATTTTTAATGTGACTAACTTATATCCCTTCAAGGGATCTATTTTTGTAGGAGAAGAAGCAAGTGAACTTGAGAATGTTGAGGGAGAGTGGATCAAAGATCTCCCACCTACTCAACCTATGCAGCTTGAAGCTATCTTGGATTCAAGGAAGATGAAGAGGACAAGGAGGAAGGTATATACTAAACACTTGGTCAAATGGCTTGGATTACCAGAAGAAGACACAACTTGGATGTCTGAAGAATACATAAAGAAGCATGGCACATCAGTCAAAGACCTTCTTTCATCTGTAGGATGAAATTTCTCCTCCTTGGTTGTATGGTGCAGGAGCACCAATTAAGAAATTTTGGTTTTAAGTGTGTAGTGGAGTCTAGGTTTTGAATAATGTGTATTTTTCATGATGTAATAAGGTCATATGACCAAAATTTGATGTAATCAATAGGTCATAGGTGTGTGGTGTCAATTTTTTTCACAGCTCTACATTTGGTTAATGTTGTTTAGTGTATTTTTGTCAAATTTTGAATGTTAGAAGGTGAACGGTCACAACTTAAAATTTATGTTGTGAACCATTGGTATGCTTTGAAAAACATGATATAAGGCCTCAAAATCCATTTTATGTAGGTTGGTTGGATGAGAAATTGATCTTTCAATACATTGATACTTTGTTTTTGGTGTTTTCTCTACAAATTTATGTGTTTATTGAATTTGTAGGATCCTGTATAGTCTAGAATTCATGTAAGCCCTTCAAAATTTGTTGGAGAATTGAGTGAGATTTCATTTGAATCTTATTTGATGAGGTCTCATCAAGTTTTAAGGGAGAAAAGCTAAGTTTTCTGTAAGTTGTTTGGTAACTAGGGTTTCTTAGGGTTTTTGGTAGAAAATGGATTTGTAAAGGCCATTCCACCATAGAGTAGTCCAATAAATTGGTGGAATGGGCCTATTAGGGGTTAGGTTTGTTTTTTCCATGGTTTTTAGGTAGGGTGGTATCATGATTGAAGGAATATCACACACTTAAGCTTGACAAGTTGATTGTCAAGACAAGAAAAGACTTGTTTTTGGATTGAGTAGCAAGAAATTGATGAAGACTATGAAAAATATTAATGGAATTTAAATTTTGGTGACTAGTTGGTCCTGTTGGTAAGGGTTTTTAAGTTGGTTGAGAAGAATAACAATTACCTCCTTTGGAAAAGAGGCCTAATTAGGCCTAAAAATAAGGTTGTTGATCAGTTTGTTGTAGGTTGGTCCAAAACAACCTCAAGCTATGGTTTGTATGTTAGATAACAGCCTAAAGGGTCCCTGAAAATGTGTTCATGAAGTGGTGAGAAGACCTTGAGGTAGAGATATAGTTGGATAAGTCTGTCTAGATGGCTACAAGCCAATAGGTGGGTTAACAAAGGAAGACACCCCAGAACTTGTGTGAGACCTTTCTAAACTATTGGAAAGTGATTGTTGGAGCCTATTTCCACCCTATCTTGCATCACACATGAAAACTTAGCATGCAACATTCAAACTAAAACCTACCACATGCAACATTGCACATCCAAGGTGTCCACTAAGCATGCACAACTCTCCCTATAATTTCAAATTCCCATTTTCAAATTTATATTGAATTATCTTCAACAAATGGAGCCGACAAAAATAAATAACATAAGAAAATAAATAAATAAACATGCTATGAATTATCAAAGTTTGAGATGTGCCTTTTTCTTAAAATTCTCCCACTTGTTGAACACCTTTGAAGAGCTAATAAAAATAACATGATTCAAATTACTAGGCATAATGAGGCCCATATAATTTGAACACCATCTAAACTTTTATGTTCTCAAAAACTTTATTAAGGCATCTGCAACATTCTCCAAAGTGTCAACTTTCTCTAACTTCACCTTTCCATCCTCTACCATGTCATGAAAAATGGTATTGGACATCAATACATTCTTTTTCCTCGCATGGAATATTGGATTCTTCACCAAACATATGGAACTATGACTATTACAACATATGGTAATCAACCCTACATCAAGACCAACATCTAAACACAAATGTTTAAGCCAAATTTCTTCCTTACAAGCATGAGTAGTTATCATGTTTTATACTTTTGTAGTGGAAAAAGTGACTACAACTTGTTGCTTACTCATCCAATTGATAGCACCACCAAACATTACAAACACATATCCACCAGTGGATCTTTTATTGTTAATCTCACTTACCCAATTTAAGTCCACATATCCACAAATACAAACTAAACATGAAAATATTGTCGGATACCATGAAAACATAGGGAATACTAATGACCACCTCATAAATATTTAAACACTTGCTTAACTACATACCAATGTACCCATTTAGGATTAACCATAAATTGACTAAGGAACCCCACTACTTGGGCAATGATTGGTCTTGTGTAGACCACAACATACATCAAATTTCCAACACTTACATAAGGTACTATGTTCATGTCCATCTCAATGTAGCATCATAAATTGTCACCCTTGACAATTTCACACTATGCTTGGCTCCCTCCTAAGTGTATGTGCCTAATTATGTTGGAACACATTTATCATTGCACCAAAAGATCAACCTGTTAATTCTCAAAATAAACGATGGAGATAAACGCATCCATGAGAGGCAGTTAGTCCATGTCCCAAATTTAAAGGGAGATTCTAGCAATTAGTCCAACAATCCCCTCAGTGTCACCTGAGGGGATTCAAACCCATGAACACACCTCTGATACTAATTGTTGAACACAATGTAGTGTTGAGAAGGGGTTGAATCAACATATATTAAAACTTAACCATTATCATTTGTAGATTGAACATCACATCACATAAATTAAAAGAAGACCATAAGAGAAAAAAATGCACCACACAAAAGACACCAATATTTTTACATGGAAAACCTAATGAGGGAAAAATCACAGTGAGGATTAACTCACAAAATATGTAGCTCATAGTTGCTAATAAGAATTATAATTTTGTTAAATAAGGATCACCACCTATGGACTTGTAGACTAAGGTGTACAACCTTATGGAAAGATGCAAAGGACCTAATGAGGCTCACTATCTAAGAGTAGGATACATGAAAAATTATAATGATAAATAAAAATATGAACTACTATGAAGAAGCATCCAACATATGTTGATGTTTCAACCCCTTTTCGCACAATTAACCCTTCACATTGACTTCGCAAACTTCATCTTCAACATAATTTACACAATCACTATTCTCTAAACCACACCACCATCACAAATGAATTTGATATTTTATATATTTCCTCTACAACAACACAAAACCTTTATTAGATCAGCTCCAAGATAACCTTTTAGAAGAAACATTTGATATCACACTGGTCAGCTCCAAACATATACAATATTACAAGCAAAACAATTGTCAATTAACACGTGCGACATTACAATACTCAAACACAACATAACACATCCTCCAAAATAAAATTAATTAATCAAGATCAACCTCTGATGAAGGAATCAAGTCTATCGACCCAAATAATGACACCACCACAAAAATTGTCATATGTTCAACTTTACACTACTAGGTAGAGACCAAAAGAATCATGTGGACCAAGATACAAGAATTGTAGTTCATGCACACTATTTCTTCAACCTTTTCCTTAATTTTATAATCATCAAAAAATGGTGCAACTAAAGAAACCTACTGAAAACATAGGAATAGAGCATTCCAAACAAATTATAGCAAACTATCATTTTGAAAACTATTCTTGTGGACCGCCAAAACACCTAAAGTTGTAAAGTACTATGTATTAGACATCACTGATTATGTCTATAGAACTGTAAGGCCAACACTTCACTTTTGAAAGAATGCAGAGCATTGCAACAAGCCTTCATCATTATATTGCATAGACCATAACACTATCAACTATAACTCTTACTGCGAAAGGTGTAAAGACTTGAACTCTTGGAAATAGAACTTTCACAACTCAACCATCTTATCTTCTGAACTACAAGGAAAAAGCTTATTCTGTGGAAGGATGTCGACCAAAAAGCCATGACTCTGTTACTGTGAATAACATAGCAAATATTTTGCAACTTATCATTATGTGTGGTACACCAAACAAGAATGTAAACATGTTGTAAACATATCAGAACATATGTTCCAACTCCAGCATTACATGAAAGTAACCTTTTCTTTATCTAGCATTACAAACTAGCACCAACACATATCAACTATCTCTAGAGTATATGCCCACTTCAGCATACACATTTGACATCAATGACTTCTTATATTGAGTTGAAATCAAAGACAACACCTATTTCCAACAATCTCCCCCTTTTTCATTGATGGTAACACACATATGCATCTCTCCCCCTTTGACATCAAGGGAAAAAGGCTTTATAACTTCTAAAACTATATGAGCTCCCCCTAACTATATGCAATCCCCCTAAGATGGAGATGCCCCAAAATTGATGCTATGTATATAATGTTTTCAACAAAAACCAAAAATGATATTACAAACATCCACAAAACTATATAGAGACAAAAAAAAATTATCTAAACTTTTGCAACTCCCTTAGAGGATAGATGTTCTTATATATTTCCTTCAGGTGTGCTAGAGTTGCAACCCAATTTTCTTTTGTTGAGAAAAGAGTATGATTTTGGTATTCAAACTTTATGCACAAGTCCTCAGCTTCATCTATTTTTCTTAGAGCCTTCAATCTTTAGAATATTCTCTTTTATTTCCACAAGCATCCTAGATAATGAAGCCAATCACAAGTTGACTACTTCCCTCCACTGACCAAACTGTTCTTTAGTTGATCTCTTTGATCCTGAAGTAGAGACACCTACACATGAAGATTTTCCAATTGAGCTCTAGTGGATCCATATTTATCTTTTGATACATCATACATCCTAGCCATTTGAGTTCAATTTATGACTCAATGGATTCAATCTAATCCTTGATACTCTTGGTGGAAATAGGCCATTTTTTAAAAAAATGATAAAATGTAGTGACTTCATCAACACGCTTCTTAAACATCTCTATGTTTTCCTATAATTTATTGTATGCATTAGTACATCAGCCGAATGCTTTAGCCATTTTTTTATCATTTATCTTTCTCAAAGCCTCTTTCTCTTCCTTCTTCTCAATGTGTGAAGAATGATCCTTAAAAGAATCCATTAAAAGCTTCAATTTTTGTTTCAAAGGAAAAGAAGAATCTATGTTTACCTATGGTAAACCTTCTTGAATTATCTTCACAACATCATCTATTATCTTGGTATTTTTTAATTGTTCTTGTAGAATTTATTTTGTTACTGAAGCATGCATGATGTCACCAAGCTATAATTTG
Source organism: Sequoia sempervirens (assembly GCA_007258455.2). Taxonomy (NCBI): domain Eukaryota; kingdom Viridiplantae; phylum Streptophyta; class Pinopsida; order Cupressales; family Cupressaceae; genus Sequoia; species Sequoia sempervirens. The sequence goes on along the minus strand of VDFB02386642.1, from coordinate 372,216 downwards.
TGAAGGGGAGAAAATTTTGACAAATCTACCTGACCTTCATGAGTGGGTATTTACAGAAGTTGAGGTGTTACCACAGGTTGGAACTGTATATGCAAAGACAATAGGCCCTTAAATGAATCTAAAGATAAGGAACTCTGACCTTTACCCATAGAAGCATCTTTCTTCTCAGCTACAAGTTCTCTTTTGGATCTTAAACAATCTCAAGATTATTTTCTCTTATCTATGAGCATTATCTCTTGAACTTTATGGAGGGAGAATGTTATGTTTTTCACTAGATACAATGTTCCCTAGAGTAGAGACACTCATTTCACCTTGATTTTTTGCATCTTATGCACTTGTATTCTCTGGAGGAGTTGTTTCCTCATTTAGATTTTCTGCTAAATCTATGTCATGAGTAGACACATCAAGAATATTAGAAGTATCTAGAGGAGTTTGACCTCTAATTATTTCAGGATTCTTCAATCCTTGTAGTATTTTTGTTGTCTTTTCTTTTTTTTTCTTTCTCCATTCTCTTTATTTCTTCTTCATCTTTCCCCATTAGGACATTTATTCTTTGTTTTGTTTTGAATTCTTGTGCCTGATATTGAGATAATTTGACTCTTTCTTCATGAGAAATAGATGCACCAACCTTCTCTAAAGCTTGTTTCCTTATCTTAAGTAGATTCTTCTACAAAAAGTTCATTTCTCTTGTTACTTAGTACATATGTTAGGCTTGTCGGAAGTTGATCAATGATTTCATTTAGTGCCATATTGAGACTATTCATATACATAACTATTGCCTTTTCAATTGTGGTTTTGTCAATAGGGGACATCCCACCATAGAGAGTAGAAACCTCTTTCAGTGTATCATGTTGTACAACTGCATTGATAGTATCCTCAAGCTATAAAGGCTCATGTTTAGGTGTTTCCAAAGGAGTATCCACTGTTTCCTTTCCCATTTCCTTTTGTATGGATTTTTCTTCTTCTTTCTCTTCTTGTCTTGTTTTCTTCTTTCTTCTTTTAAATACATAATCTATTTAATTTCTTCTTATTCATCTTCCTCATCATCATCTATATTTATCAGATTAAAAATTTTCCTTGTTGCTTTTTCCTTAGTTAGATTGGCTTCTTCCTTTCAGCAATCTTGGTTTGTTTTGGTACTTAGTAGTAGATATTTTTCTACTAGAGGGAGTTTGAGCATGTTTAGGAGCACTGGAAAAGATAGAAGAAGATCTACTTGTCCTTCTACGAGCTGATGTAGTAGGAGTGGTTTGAGATGCTTCCGTGGGATCCTCAAGAGAACCAAACACCTTCTTCAATTCAAACATCTCCACATTTTATGTCTTCTTCAACTTTTTTTCTACCTTCTTTTTGATTTTTTTGTTGGTTATTTCATCATATGTTCCAAACATTTCAATAGAAGGATATATAGGTTTTCTAAGAAAAATTTTAGCATATGCAATCCAATCAAATCTAGAAACCTTATAGGGAAACTTTGTTATCCATGAGGTTCTTGGTTCAACAGTCTCCATATAACAATTAAATCTTTATCAACCATAAAGGTGATGTCATTTTTATATCTTTCCACAACTTGTGAGGGTATCTTTTCCCTCTTCTGCATTTCATTTTGAAAAGTTTTGAAGAAACCCTAGAACATTGTGTCAAACTATTTGGTATCCAAAAAGCTACACATGTGATCCTTGATCTGATCTTCCACAAGAATACCCCTTCTCCAGACCACATTCTTTAAACCAGGAATTTATTTTATGAAATTAAACATAAGAAAAATGATGAAGGTGCCATACCAGAAAGTGTAGTGTGAATCCTTAGTTTTCTACAAATTCTTCAACAACTACTACCGCAAAATTTCACAAAGGTCATAATATTTTCCTTCCTTTACCATTTGATGAGCAGTGAAGATGGTAGTGGCAGTAGCATACCCTTCTCTATTTGCATATTAAACCTTATATCCAATGCCCATTGTGGCATACAAGACCCCAAGGTCAAAAATATCATACACTATTAGGGATTTTTTGTCAAATTTAGCTCCAATAAGCTTCATGACTGCTTCATTCTTTACAGATTTTAGTGCCAACACAAATTTGGTGGAGCATAATCCAGTCACAACCTTGATAACATCTTTTATGATGAGGTAGGGTTGATCAAGCCAAAATATATCTTCATGAATCTAGGTCAAGGTGATTCTGACCCATTCATCTTTGAATCAAAAATTGGGAAAACTTTCCACACATCATCTTCAGATGATTGTGCTCACTCAGCTAAGAGTGAATGTAGATGTGGATATATTTTTAATGAATTACATTGATCGAAACATGAGACAACACACCATCCTTGTCAGTCACAGTTGATATATATGGATGTTTTTTGAATTTTAACCTTGACTTCTCAACAACATTGATAATAACTGGTATAGCCATAATAGCACTTTTTCAAGAATAGGGTTTTATAAGAAAAACCAAAGAAATACCTATGAATGTTGTTGATAGGGTTTGCACACAACTTGTTAAAAACCTTCTTCACTTCCTTATCTCTTACACACACTTGAATGCTTCAAACGAGATTAAAAAAAAGAAACTAAATATGCCTTACACCAACCCTAACTAGTCCACAATAAATTCCTTTATGTGTTCTTGATATTTTGCAAATTTTCACTATTTGTGATATCACAAGAATCTATGAACATTCAACAATCTTTCGTAGATAGAGTACTTTCTCTATAACCTTGAGTAAAAAAAATCATATTACTATTAGCCATTATGATTAAGACTTCAGCATCTCATGCTTTTTAGGGGTTTGAAAATATCTATAATTGTAACTCCCCCTAATCCAATACTCACTTTTTAGTTACTAAAAGATTCTTCTACACCATGTTGAGGTACAGATTCATTCTTTACTTCACTCTCTTCCTTCATTTGTCATACTTTTTTCATTTCCTTCTTTTGATGACTAATGATAGAATTCTTTTGAGAAAAAGACCTTACATTCTTTCCCTTGTAAAATCTTACAAAGTGTCCTAGTTTATTACAATTTCAGCAGGTTATACTAGCTTGCAAGGGATAATTAATTCTTCTCACATTAGATCTACAATCAACAACCCTATGATCGAACTTGTTGCATGTGCAGCAGTAACCATAGAAGGATTTAGGGATCATAGCATTATTATTCCTTATTATTTTACTCTTACATTCATTTTCCTTATGACCAAATTTATTTCAAGCATAGCACTGACCATGAAATGATTGAGAATTCATATAAATTTACCTTGGAGGACTAAAATAATTTTGAATCATCTTGCTTTTGCACTCAACTACCTTATGAACAAACTTATTACAAGCATAGCAAAACTTTACCATTGAACTTGTTAGGAGAATTTTTTTTAGAAGTGGGAATCCTAAAGTTCTTATTCTGAATAGGAATGAATCCACCTTCCTTTTTGCTATCTTGATTTATCTTTGCATCTCTAGAGGATGTCTCCTTAGGATTTTCAAGCTTTCCTTTTTATTTGAAGTTGTCCTACAGATTTGCAGAGGCACTAGATATAGGACTTTTCCCTTTTTCAAAAGCAAGTATGGATTTCTCTTTAGATGGATTTTGAGAGTTAATCAATTCATCAAGAATTTTATAACCTCCTCTCAGTTTTAGACCTTTGTCAAATTTCTCTTTTTCTTTTTCAATTTCTTTTCTTAGGGATACAATCTCTTCCTCAATATTTAAACATTTAGTAATTTTATCATTGAGCTTGGTATTCAAGAAATCCTTAATCCTCTTGCCTTCATCAACTTTGAATTTTAAATTTGAGATCACATCTATTTCCTCCTTCTATTTGACCATTCAATTTGCTAATTTCTTCTTTTGATTCTTTAACTTTTTCCTTCAATTTATCAATGTAGATCTTTCAATTTTTCTAGCATGCACTCATATTTGATATTTTACAATCTTGCTTCATCCATATATTCAAGAGTAGACTAGATTTCTCTTTCAAAATCAACTTCACAATCATTTGGACTGATGTCCCAACCTTCAGGTTCCAATGCTTCTAGATCTGGTTTTGGAATGAACATGTCATTGATTTTTGCTAGACCCCATGTGTTCAAGAGCATGATTGACCTTGGCTATTAAGGTTCTCAAGGCACTCATCTCTAATACCAAATGTTGGAACATGTTTTTCATTGTGAGAAAAGATCAACCTGTTAATGCTTGATACATACGCTAGAGATAAAAGGATCCATGAGAGGTAGTTAGTCCTTGTCCCGCATCTGAAGGGAGATGTTGGTGATTAATCCAAAAAATTATGCTTATTATATTTAACCATTTAATTATTATTTTCAAGAAACTAAATTAAATCTAATAAATTAAATTAAATATTTATTTAATGAACATTAAAAAAGATAAATAGGGTTGGACTACACACCCATGCCCTTGTCTTTCCAAACCAGGCTCTAAATCATATGTTATTGTTAGCCTCAATATGTCCATGTGTGTGTAGTGAAAATATTTTTAAAATGAAAAGAATTTGTTATAAAAACTCAACAAAAACAAAATCAAAACAGCAATCAAGATAAGGGAATAAAAAGATCAAACGTACAAGGAATTTTACAAAGACCTAGTATGTCAAAGCTCTCAATGTGTGCTCAATGGAATTTCAACAACATAACATTACCAATTTTCTCAAAAAGATGATAGATTTCCAAATCTTCAAAAATGACTGTGTTTTTCATTTGATGAGAGGAGAGATAAATGGAGTATTGCAATTGCATGATGGGAGATCAATGGCTAGAAATTTTTGAAACATTTGAACTCATGAGATGATGCCAAGTGGCATCATGAGAGGAGATGAGGGGATAGGTGATCTCTCAAGGCCTAGGATGGTGACAAGTGTCACCATATCGAGGCTTGAGAGGGATATTGGTACTTGGAAAGTACCTTGGGAGATGGGGAAGATCTTCCTCATAAATACCTTCCTTATCCAACATGAACCCAAGGTATGGGATGGATAGGAATAAAGGAATTTTAAATTCCTTGGGTGTAATTTGGAGAAAGGACCCATGTGGGATTGTTTTTCCAAAAGGGGAAAGCCTATGAGACTTGGAGGAAAAAAGTGGGTAGCAATAAATGGAAAGAGGAGTATCCCTTTCTTAATTATAGGATTAGGAATGTGCAAGTGATTAGGGGATGGGTTAGGTGAGGATTACACCTAATAGGGAATTATTAGGATGAAAGTGAGAAAATTTGGAGGATGTGACACCTCTTAATCCATGATTAAGTGTGTGCACATTATTAGGAGATGGATTAGAATTAGGATTAGGGGATAATGAGGAATGATGGAGGATGTGACAAGCGGAGAGAGAAAATAGAAGAATTAAATAATTTATTTAATTCTTATGAGGGAATAAAGTGCTTGAATTAAATAAATAATGGTATTCATTTAATTTAAAGAAGGGGGACAAAAGGTAAGGTAAATAATTAATAAATTAATTACCTTGGGACCTTAGTAGATTAAAGGGATAAATTGAAAATATTAATTAAATAATCGCAATATTATTTAACTAACACAAATAGAAGGAAATTAGATGAAATGACGGGATAAAATTGACCAAATGTAAGTAGTCAATTTTAGGTGTCTACACTTTTTCCCTCTTCAAAATAATGTTAAAATAATTATGTTTCAAAAATATATATATAGTCAACTCGATGGAAGAATTGGATAAGGAGATGCCCCAACATGAAGGAATAGAAAGAAATAGAAGAAAAAATGGTATAGATATGGAGTGATTCCCCCTCAAGAGGGTGTTAGAGAAAAAGGGGCCTAGGAAACCTCTTAAAAGATAGAAAGAGGGACAATAGCAAATCGATGATGAAAAAAGAGGAAGGATGGCAAAGGAAGGGAAGAAAAAGGGGCTACAAGGATAAAATGGGAGCAGAAAAAGGGTGATTAGGATGATTAGTGTTTACTATAAATAGTAATTAAGGGATAATTATTATTCATTTTAACCCTAATTACCTTGGAGATCAAACGAAGTAGAGTGAGAAAAATAGTGTGTGGACAAGTGATGACACACTAAGCAGACCATGTGAGGGCACAAGCACTACGGGGAGAGTGAGGCGGTCGGGTACATACTCCAACTTTTCCTTGTACTTTTACTTTTTATGCATTTATGAAAATTCAAAGTTATACATGGGAAAAATCCACCCATGTAGAGAAAATAGGCAGATGCATCCCAACTAGGTCAGATATGTTAGGGAGGGGCAGATGTGCTAGGGGATAGGCATATCTATTGAAAGGTGGATCTGCAGAGAAGGGATGAATGTGCTCTAAATGGGCCGATCTGCTAGAGGATGGGTGGATCTACCCAAGGTGCAAATCAGTAAGAAAATTTTGAATACAAAGGAAGGGAGGATTTTCTAAATGAGTGAATCTGTGGAGAAGGGTTGGATGCACCAAGAATAGGTAGATCCGCAAAAGGATAGGCAAATTATACACCAAGAGGAAAATGTTAGTGTAATTAATATTTAATTACACTTGCATAACATTACTTAGGTAATATTTAATTCCTAGGTTAATTATTCTCATCCTTATCTTGTTGAGCTATCTTGTGCCTCAAGATAAGGCTAGGGTTATGCATCTTTTCTTTTATAAAGCAAATCATATCTTGTAATTAAAAATTTCTGAATAATATTATGTTGCACATCTTTTTGCAATAGCTCTGCTTTTTTGTTTTTCTCTTTTGTGGAAGGTGATTTTTGGTTTGCATTTTAGATATTGGTTTCTAACATGGTATCAGAGCCTTGATTTGCAACCCCTTCTCAGATTTTTGAGAAAATCATTGCAGAGTTCGTTCGGGATTCTTTGAGGGTATCATGCCTTGAGTTCATTTATGAGGTGTTTTGGATCAAATCGGGCTTCACCACTAGATTCAGAGCGCTAGAAAAAGTGAGGATTGGCTTTTGTTTTGTAGATTTTGGCCATCATTTTCTAGATCTGTGAGGGTTTCAAGCTCGAAGACTTTTTGTGGATCTAGGGGTAGCCAATTTTTTGGAGCGTTTTGGGCACAAACGGAGGTCACCATCACATTCGCAGTGGCCAAAAACCCTAAAAACGCCTGTCATTTCGTTGATTTTGGTGAAGTTGGTCTGGAAGGAAAAAAATTGTCTGGGAGGCTGTACAGCCTCCCCTACATGTAGATTGAGGCATGATTTTCAAAAAAAAAATATGTTTTTTTGAAAACTGTGTGGCACCTCCAGTTCTAAAGGGTTCCGCCTGCCCGACGGCCACTAGGCGGCCGCCGGTGAGCCACTACCGCTGGCCTCCACCACCACAGAACCGCCAGCCCTTCAGCCCTTGTGGGCTCCTCCAGCCAGCCAGCAGTCCTATGGGGACCACAACCCTGCACCCAGCACCCGTCAGCAATGGAATATTTCAGCAGGTGTAGAATATTCTAGCAGATCCGCAGTATACTAGCGATCGGGAAAAAATTTATGGCAAGGGAGGGCATTTTTTTGCCCTGGAGGCCTCTAGGCCATCAAATTTAACATCATGAAGTGTTGACGTCAGTGTGATGTCATCCAGCCGTACTGCACTCCAAGCCCCCTCCTAGCCCTGATTTTCCCTAAAGGAACACTTTTTTCCTTTTTGGCATAACTTGGGCATACGGTATCGAAACCATGAAAATGAGATATCGTTGGAAAGCTAGTTCCGAGAACTTTCCAGTGGTATAGTTTATTTTTTAGTATTTTTTTATCTACATTTATTTCTGTTTGAAGTCAGATGTTCATTTTTAGCTTCCAAGCTCATAACTTTTTTCCACGATCCTCGATGTTCTCCTTATTTGTGGCGTTGGAAAGGTATTGAGGAGTTCTATTTTTTTGTCCATGCACTTTTTTTTGTATCTATCCCAGGTTGATCATTATTCCATATTTGTCCCGATGGGTGTTTTGGAGATTACTTGGATGTTTTGGTAGTTGGAAAGGTGAAACTTGAATATTTGTACTTCATTTCAGTACCACATTATCTTATTTTTTGTTTATGCACATTTAGCATTCTATCCTTTTACAATCATTGGGTTATTGTAATAAATGAACTAAGATAAAGTTCCATCAGGGGGGTTTCTTGCATAATAATTTGATTAGAGTGTGCATGCACTTTGATCTCCATATCCATCTTGATTTGATGATAGCTCGCATGGGTTATATCTAGTTTCCTAGTTTCTTTTGGCCACATTTTTTCTCTTGCTTGACACATATCAGATTCACATCGGTTCACACTTTAGATTGGGAGTTTATGTTTCTTGATCCGCATTGGTTCAGATCCTTCTCAATTTGAGGTTCGTGATTTTATGGTCAATGTTCCAGAGTCTTTATGGTACTTGTTCCTATGGAAGAGTTTTAGTCATAGTTTGGCATTGGCATCGAGATACACGGTTTCCAGATTCTGTCATCATTCATCTACTGTTGCTTCATAGATTCCAGGGTTGTTCCAGTTTGTGATTTTTCTAGTGTTTCGTGGCATCGAATCTACTATCACATTATTATGATTCCATTTTTGGTTTCTTGTAGATAGAAGTATCTTTCCTTGCTTGTCAGATTGTGGTTCCATTGTTACTCCATAGTACTCTTCCAATGCTTCTTTGCAATATTCATCTCATTGTAGGGGGGTTTTGTCCCACTAGGTTTTCCTTCTCTACTTCATTATTGCATTTGTACTTGTGTACATGATCAGGACTTGTTGTTGAGATCCATTCATGTTTCTTGCATTCATCTTAGTTTTAGGTGCATTCTTTTTTAGTCTCCCTAACTTGCACTTATGGGGGGGTGTTAGTGTAATTAATATTTAATTACACTTGCATAACTTTACTTAGGTAATATTTAATTCCTAGGTTAATTATTCTCATCCTTATCTTGTTGAGCTATCTTGTTGCTCAAGATAAGATTAGGGTTATGCATCTTTTCTTTTATAAAGAAAATCATATCTTGTAATTATAAACTCTTGAATAATATTATGTTGCACATCTTTTTGCAATAGCTCTTCTTTTTGTTTTTCTCTTCTGTGGAAGGTGATTTCTGGTTTGCATTTCAGATCTTGGTTTCTAACAGAAAATCCACCATAGGATAATAGAAGCGCAAAGGGGTAGATATTACATAGGATAGGTGGATGCTTCAAGAGATGGATCCACTGGAGGATGGGAAAATGTGTCAAAAAAGGGTGAATCTGCTAGGAGAATTAGAAGAAATATGTAGAAAAAAAAAGATCAAAAATTGGTACTCTGAATAGATGGATGTGGGTGATAGCAAGTCTATGGACTCGAGAGAGATGATCAGTGTTGTTGTTACCAGTGGTTTAGTTCTTAAAGGAGGATTGGGCATGCTTGGATATATGCAGCCTTGCATATGTGGTGAGGGTGCTAGTGATCAGAGCACATAGGCCACTTCTAACATCATTGGTGGAGAAATGGAGATCGAAGATTTATCACCTTGATGATTGATAGGATGAACTTTTATGTAAAAGAGTGCAAAAGAAGTAAAATTTTATCTAGATATTGGACAAAAATCATGACATCCCGACACCAAAGAGCATGTGGGACTGTTGGAACACCCAAAATGGAAATTGGTTCATTTTATCCACTCAAACAAAATAGATATATGTTTTGTAAAGAAAAATGGATATCCATTTTGTAAAGAAAAATGGATATCCATTTTGTAAAGAAAAACGGATATCCATTTTGTAAAGAAAAACAGATATCCATTTTGTAAAGAAAAACGGATATCCATTTTGTAAAGCAAAACGGGTACCCTTTTTGAAAAAATAAATATTTGTTATATTAAACTAAAAATAAATTTGTAGAAATCAAATATATAATACATATAAATTATAATATATATTATATTATACTATAATATTTATACAATGTAATATTATAATATTATACTTATATAATATAAATATTATATATTATATTAATATTAATATACTCTAATATATTATATGTTAATATTAATATATTCTAATATATTATATATTATATATTATAATTGTAGTGTAGAAAAATGTATCCCTCTATATTTTCACACTTGTTTGGGCCCTCCTTGCTAAAATTAAGCTTCTTTATGCCTTATTTGGTCCTATTTTACATCCACAAGCCTTATTTAATGCATCTTTTCGAGAATAATCCCAACACATATCTAATAACCAATCATAATTTAATGATTTTGGATTGTATGACCCAGATTTAGTGATTTGGGACTCATACACCACCTTTGGCATATGGGTCACACCTAAGTTTTAGGAGCCTGATCCAAAATTTAGCATTAAACTTAATTTTTCTTGAAATTTGTGTCCCAAGATTAGCCTACTGGGACTCATACACCCCAACTAGTGTATGAGTCCCACTTAGCTTGGACCTATTCTAAATTCAAATTCTTGGCAAGATTTCATTCTCCTAGATCTGATGTCAGCTTGTAGTGCTGTAAGTTTAGAAAAATTGACATAAACATGTATAAATACAAGTTTATTTCACATATTTTCTCCTAGCAAGTTAACAAGTCATCTAGCAATTTTCATGAGCAATTTTGATCTAAGCATTCAACCATTCTATCATTCAAGAGTTGATTATCAAGCATTTTGGAGCTATCTTCAAGATTCAAGTATCATGTCAAAGTCATCATGCATCATTTTTATTTTTGAGATAACATTTGTGATGTAGGTTCTTATTATTCAAGCAAGCATTCAAGTCAAGATCCATATCATTCAATCAAGAGTCAAGATCTACATTCATGCTAGTCATTTCATACAATATTGCATCCTTTGCTACGTGGGTTTGGTGGGTTGCAACATTGCATATTTTTTCATTCATCATTCATCCATTCTATTTGATTTCATTTCAAGGTTTGATTACCAAAATGGGGTTTGACCAAGGAAAACCCATATCCACTAACTGTGATCACCCTTCAAAATCTGCAAATACTCTAAAATCTCAAACATGGATTAGTGATATGCAAACCTTTTAAATGCTCCTATGAAATAATGTATGATGCCTCTTCAAACGAGATAACAAAATAAACTACTTAGAAGCATGAAAGAGACATGATGCACACCTATTCCATATTGTATTGGTGTCACTTGTGAGAAATGACCCTTTCCCAACCCTTGAAAAGCTTGATGTTGTAGATGATAATGGGAAAAATTAGTTCTCAGTTTAAGAGAGTAACTTTGCATGAGAGTGTGGATGGGTTGATGAAGAATGAGGCCTTTCATTTATAGATTTTCAAGTTGGAAGAGAGCTCAAAATAGAGCAATGTGGGATAATGATTTGGCCAATGAGATGAAGCCACTTGTCACATTATGATAGGTTGAGGAATGTGCAAGTTTTGGCCAATGTGCCAAAGAGGGGAAGATTCAAATTTGAATTTGAGAGTTAAATGTTGAGTTTCACCTTGTGCAAGAGACATGTAAGAGACATGTAAGGCCTCATAAATGCTTTGTTGGATGTACATGTCAAATTGGGGGGAGATTCAAACTTGGAGAATATTCTCCCTTTATGCCAAGTTGAAAGTAAATAAAGATTTTGATAAATCAATTAAATGCAATTTCATGTGCAAGTGGAAAAATCTAGAGAGTACAAGTGATTAGGATTAGCATTTAATCATGGATTAAATTAATTAAGATGATGTTAGATGTTTTTCGACCCATTTGACTTAGATTTAGGGATTTAAATCAAATCAAAGGGAGATGAAAGGTGATAAAGATTTAGTTAAATAAATATTTGATTTATTTAGCTAAGGGGGATAATGATAGGATCAAATTAAATGAAGTTAATTTATTTAATTTTAGATGGATGATCCTTAGAGATTAAATCAATTAAACTTGGTTTATTTAATTGATGGGTGAATATGAACTAATTAAATGCATGATGTCAATTTCACGTGTCTACACTAACAAAACAACATTTTTCCGTCTCTTTAATGTGTGATTTGTAGATTTAGGTTGAAGATCCATTGAAGAGCAAAATTGGAGAAAATTGTCAAACTTAAAAAATTGTCAAATTTGTCATCTACATTGCAAGATCATGGAAAGTCACCTACAAAGCAGAATTCAATGTTTCAAACTCAGAGATCAGAAGGGAGAGAAGCTATAGAAGATCACTAGAGGATTCAATAATTTCAAATTAACCATGATACCAGGACTAAATCACCACTTGTGGCATATGATTCCCAATATACCAAATTTCAAGCAATTTTTGTACATCTTAGTTTAGCAATTGTAGATTTTGGATTCAACCTGAAACCCTAGATTGGGACTAAATCGCCCCTACTAGTATATAAGTCCCAATGTGCATTAAAATTCAGATTTTCAAGAGTGCAGACCTTATTTCAAGCATCTTCAATTTTCTAGGTGCCCCTTTGTCCTTTCTTAGTTGATTATTTTGATTTTCAATTTCATATTCTAGGTTACGTAGTTAGGTTTGCATATCCTTTGCATTTCCTTCTTTCCAAGCCTTTTCTTGGTTGTGAACCCCCTTTTGTCTTTAATCATACCCAAGGAAACCATCTTAACCACCTAACTCATTCCTCAATCAAGTTGATTGGTTGAGGGATCTTGGTTTCCTTAAATGAAACATAAGTGAAATAGGTGGAGGAACCCTAATTCCCCTTTAGTTCCATCTCTCAAAAGGTGGAACACTATTTTCTTCATTTCAATAATAATAAGTTATTAAAAAACATTGTAGAGAGAAATGGAGGTAGGGAGGGAGAGGTAGAGAGATATGGGTAGGTGAGAGGGAGAGGTAAGGTGGGAGGGATAGAGGAAGGGAGAGGGAAGGGAGGATAGAGGGAATGAGGGATAAAGGGATGGGTAGAGAGAGAGGTTGTCTGTGTGTGTGTCTATGTATGTGTATGTGTGTGTGAGAGAGAGAGAGGTAGGGTGGGAGAGGTAGAGAGAGAGGTTGTGTGTGTGTGGTTGAGGTAGATAGAGAGAAGTAGAGAGGTATGGAGGTAGGAGGGGAGAGAGAGGTGTAGGGTGGGAGAGCTAGAGAGAGATGTGTGTGTGATAGAGAGAGAGGGGATGGGAGAGGTAGGTATAGAGAGATTAAGAGAGAGGTAGGTTGGGAGAGGTAGAGAGAGCAGAGACAAAGATAGAGAGGAGGGAGATACGGAAGGTAGGTGGAGAGAGGTAGGTAGATAAAGAGAGGTAGGGTGCGATAGGTAGAAAGATAGTTTGTTTGAGAGAGAGAGAGGGAAGGAGGGAGGGAGGGATAAAGGGATGGGTAAATGGAGAGAGGTTATGTGAGAGAGAGAGAGAGGAGGTAGGTAAGGAGAGGTAGGGTGGGAGGGAGAGAAAGAGGGAAGGAGGTAGATAGGGAGAGGTAGGTAGAGAGAGGTAGGTATAGAGAGAGAGAGGTAGGGTGGGAGAGGTAGAGAGAGGATTTGTGTGTGAGGCAGATAGAGAGATAGAGAGGGGGAGGGAGTGATAGGTAGAGAGAAGGAAGGATGGAGGGAGGGAGAGATAAAGGGAGGGGTAGGTGGAGAGAGAGGTAGGGTTGGAGGGATGGAGGGAGGGATGGAGAAAGAGGTAGATAGAGAGAGGTAGGTTTAGAGAGTGAGAGAGGTTGGGTGGGAGAGGTAGAGGGTGGGAGGGGGAGAGAGAGATAGAGAGAGAAAGAGGGAGGGAGGGAGAGAGAGAGATATAGGGTGGGAGGGATAGAGGGTGGGAGAGAAAGATGGAAGGAGGGAGATAGGGAGAGGTAAGTAGAGAGAGGTAGGTAGAGAGATAGAGAGGTAAGGTGGAAGAGTTAGAGAGAGAGGTAGGTGGGAGAGGTAGAGAGAGGTTGTGTGTCTGTGAGAGAGAGAGAGAGGTAGAGGGAGGGGGAGAGAGAGGGGTGAGGAGGGAGATAGGGAGAGGTAGGGTGGGAGGGATATAGGGAGGAGAGAAAGAGGGAAGGAGGGATAGAGATAAGGTGCAAGGAATAGAGAGAGGTAGGGTGGTAGAGGTAGGGTGGGAAAGGTAGAGAGAGATGGAAGGAGGGAGATAGGGATAGGTAGGGTGGAAGGGAAAGAGGGAGGGAGAGAAAGAGGGAAGGAGGGAGATAGGGATAGGTAGGTAGAGAGGGGGAAATGTAGGGTGGGAGAGGTAGAGAGAGGTAGTGTGTGTGTGTGTGTGTGAGAGAGAGAGAGAGGGGATGAGAGTGAGAGGTAGAGGGGTAGGTAGAGAGAGAGAGAGAGAAGGGGAGGGTAGGTGGAGAGAGAGAGAGGGAGAAGGAGGAGGGACAAAAGGAGGGAAATGAAGGTTAGGAGGGACGGTGGTAGAGGAGAGATAGAGAGAATTAGAGAGGGGTGGGGGGAGGGAGAGGTAGCAAGGTAGCATGGGGGAATAGAGAGAGAGAGGTAAGGTGGAAGGAATTGAAGGAGAGGTACCTAGGTAGAGAGAGTGAGGGGAGACAGTGAGAAGTAGAGAGGGAAAGGGAGAGAGAGGTAGAGAGAGGGGGAAATTAGGAAGGACAAAGAGGTAGGTAGAAAGAGAGGTAGGGTGGGAGGAATTGAGGGAAAGGTAGGTAGAGAGGGAGAGGGTGAGTGGAGATAGAGAGGAGGGAGGGAGGGGTAGGTAGAGAGAGGTAGGGTGGGAGAGGTACAAAGAGAGAGGTAGTGTGTGAGAGAGAGAGAGAGAGGGGAAAGGGAGAGATAGAGAGAGAGGATTAGGTAGAGAGAGGGAGAGGTAGGGTGGGAGGGATAGAGGAAGGGAGGGAGGGAGGGAGGGATAAAGGGAGCGGTAGGTGGAGAGAGGGACTATTGGAGGGATGAAGGGAGATGGGATATAGAGAGAAGTAGAGAGGGATGAAGGTAGAGATGGATAGAGAGAGAATTAGAGGGGGAAGGGTTTGAGAGAGAGGTAGAGAGAGGGGGGAAGGTGGGAGGGAGAGAGAGGTAGGTAGAGAGGTATGGTGAGATTCATTGATGGAAATGTAGGTAGAGAGTGAGAGGGTTAGTGGATATAGAAAGAAGTAGAGAGGGAAGGTGGGAGTGAGGGAGAGAGGGAGAGAGATATATATTTCTCTCAACTCCTTATATAGTTTTATTATATAAAATACATGATATATAAAACTCCCTTGCAATAATCTATCAAATATTTTTTTATAATATATTATATTATTATATATAGCATAGTTCATTATAATATTTATATTAAATATAATGTATATATTATATTAATATAAATATTTCCTAGTATATATTAATTTATCATAGTATATATTAATTTATCATATATTATATTATATATTAATATTTTAAATATATATAAATATTAATATTAATATTATAACATGTTATCCCTTCGGATCCTGACTTGGGTTGGAAGTGGTGGCATTGGAACTTAGCAAGCTCAAGCTATAGTAACCTGGTCCCCCCCTCCAAATGGGTGATATAAACTGAACTTTGATGGCGCATCCAAGGGAAACTTGAGCCCATCTGGTGCAAGATACAACATCAGGGATTGGCAAGGAAGAACAGTTTTAACCTCATCAAAGTAGCTGCCCAAAGGAGCAAACAATGAGCTTGAATTTTTAGCTGTCATTCATGATATGAATCTTTGTATAGAATTAGGGGTGGCTAGGATAGAAATTGAAGGGGAATTAGTGTTAGTCATTAATGCTCTCAAAAGTGGAAACAACCCCAACTGGAAACTTCATGCTCTTCTAACCAGGGCAGTAGAGTTGATGCAGACTTTTGAGCACTTCGAGGTAAATCATATATACAAGGAGGAAGACACATTGGCCAATGTGGGAGTCAATGGCGAATAAGGTTTTTTCCCATATGCCAATTAGGTGGCATAGTCTAAGCCTCATATGGCCAGATTGGGTGCATGGGAATTCCCATTTGGACGGTGTGACATCGACCAAGACATCACTCTCACCGCCAAGGCAATCCATCTGTATGAGCAAATCAAGTTTTAATGTAAGGAGAGTAGACTGATTTGACATGAGGGTGATATCACTCTATATTGGAATAGGAGGAAAATTGGTCACACGATGGACATATCTACAGAATTTGATTTGAACATTAATAACCACCCTACTTGGTCATTGTAGTGATCAGACGAAGGCTTATTCAACATTGGTATGGAAGTTTTGGCATGGGAGATAAGTGGGAAAGGATTGGTTAATGACAACAATATACGTTCAGAATGTTTCCTCAAGTAAACACCTGGATCACATAGTACTATCACCCATGGTGGATTTATTACCACCTTTAGTTGGTTGTATGGATTTGATTGATAGTAGGAGCGGGTATGTAGGAATTTAATAAAGCCAAGCTGGCCAGTCGTGATGCTCAGTGGAAAACACACTATATCTAGCGAGGAGGATTGCAATAGTGTCCAAAGAAAATGGATACTCCGATTAGATTGAGGTGCTCTAAAAAATAGTTAGCCTTTCTAGGCTTTATCATGGACCAGAGGTTGAAGAAGATCTGCCTCAACAAAGACATTATATGTCTCAAAGCGGTGTAGATGGTGCTTGGGAAGAAATTATGCTTCTCTAGCAACCGAACAAGGGAATACACAGACATTTCCTTGTGCTTTCTTTCCTCTTTCCTAGACCTGAATCTCCCTAAGCTTTGTTGCTTGCTGCTGCTCAGAATGGTGTTCAAATTAGCAATCCTGGTTGATGATGTAGATGTAGTTGTGATGGCATAGTTGGGTGTTGGGCTCCCTTGGCTAGACGACATCGACAAGATGTTCTTGCAAGGAGTGGAGGTAGAGTGGAACCTCTTCATCCTCAATCTTGATACCGAAGGTCTAGAGTGACATAGGCATTGGGTAACCATTGGTTGCAACTTCCTTTGCCATAGGCTAGGGCTAAACGAGGTCGTGGGCATCCAGTGGTGTTATGATTTGCGAAGCTGGTGGAATCAACCAGGTTCTACGATGAAAGGGACTAATGGACAGGAGTGAATGGTAGTAGGTTTTGCTCAGGCTCTATGCTCATCATTGAACCAGCGTGGATGTTACCTTGTATGGACTGTGGTAGATAATGTTTTTGGGCGTGGACTTAAACAGTTTGTATCTTACTATAAGGGTGGTATAGTATGATAATCTTACTTTACCCTATAAATTTTGTGGGCTAAAACTATGTAAATTTCATTTTTTATATCAATATAATCCATGTAGCCTTGGCTACATATTACAAATAAAAAAAATATTATAACATGTTAAATTTTAATCTGTAGTGATATTTATATATATTAATATTTCTAAGTAAAAGAAATGAATATTTGTTTCTTAACTTTAATCATTTTTTGAAAAAAAAATTGCCTTTGTTATTACCTTGGGATTTCTTTTGGATTTGGCTTGGGGGTGTCCTACCTAAAAATTCAATTGCCCAAACATGTTTAGAGGGGTTGCAATGGTTTTTTGAACTTTACCCTTTGTGCTAACTTTTTTCATCTAAATTCATGACGAAATGAAAAGGGTTTATTTAGTAAATTGTCAATATTCTACCAATATAAGATATGCTTTATTTTTAATTTATAATAGATTATTATTATTTATTTTCTACATGCACCATGTGTAAAGTCCTGATTGATAGGCTAATTGAAAAACATCTATAAATTTTAAATAGTTACACATTTTTTGAATATGAAATATGCATCACACTCTATGCTTCACAAATTATAGTTTTAAAAAATAAATTAAATTTCATAAAAAATTTATTAAGTTAGGATGGTGAGACAAATGGTTTTTAATATTTTTAAAAATCCCTGCTAGAAAATTCATAACTAATTATTTACTTACAAAAAAATTGTCACATCTCGGCATGTGTCCTCTACTTATATTGAAAGATTCAAAAAAATATATTTAGTTTTGCTCGTACTTAGGGTGGCCAAACAATCACCTTCCTTTTATTTTTTCCAAAAAAGGCCTAGTAGCCTACAAACTACATTCAATTTGCTACAAATTATATTCCTACATATTTTCCAAATGTTAATAACATGTTTTGTTGAAAAAGGGATCCTAGGTCTAATGCATAGAACACTAACATCACTCTTTCTTCAAAAGAACATTAGGATGCAAATTAGCAAGTAGACTAGATTGACTTGCAACCCCAAAAGGTGAGTCAATCAACCTTGGATATGTTCCTTTTATGTCTTGGAAATTGATTAAAATTGAATTTATTTGATTAACCTAATGAAGCTATATGACCTAATCTGAAACTACAAGTTTTTAGCAATAGAGAAATTGTAACAGCAAATTCCCAAATAGATCTATGAAAGGAAGAGTTTTATGCACCTGTCATACAAATCTGAGCCTAATTTTGGAGGACAAAGTCACCAAGGGTGACTATGTCCTTGTAACTAAATTTTAGATCTATCTTCATAGTCCTTGAGAGTCTTCTCATATCCTTCTTTCCTCTAGGTCTCACTATCGGATCTTCATCGGATGCTTAGATAAGTAAGTATAATTCATATGTTGTCAAGTTGTAGGGTTTGAATGCAACAATGCATAAATGATCTTCAATCTTCTTCATATTTGAAACCTGCACATTCAAAAAGAGAGGAAGGGTTGTGCCATATAGGGGCCTGCCTTGGTCAAACCCCATGTTGGTTTTTCCACCTCAACAATGGCAAAGTCAATAAAAGAGAGATTATCTTTTTGAAGGATAGAGGCTAAACGATAAATGAATGATGAATCAACAATGGACTCTAACTCACAACTGGGTGATCCCACAATACTGGTTTACAATTTTTGGCCAAACTAGACACTGAACTTATTTTTTCTAACTAAATCTTCACTTTCAGACACCTATAGTGGCTAAACCGTGAGGAATTTGAAGATGATGCAAACTAGTGATTTGTGAAATTTTGTCTGTAGATTCTAAGTATTTTTTTTTTCAAAAATTTTGGAATCAGATTGCACTTGTTTTTCCATCTCCTTTGAAAACTAGTTTTTTCAGTAAACACCATTTTTAAGGAGTGACGCTCACTGTATAACACAACTTTTTTTCCATGAAGGATAAAATTCTATTTTTTTTCAAATTTATATTTTTAAATATGATATCTAATGCTTCCAATTGGTTTCATAGTGTTTTATTGAATATTTTTTCCTTAATCAAGTTTCAAAGTCAAACCACTTACAATTCAGACATAGGCGGACCATATAACACATAACTTATTTTGTATGTATCGAAATTAAAAAAAGAAATTGTTGGATCAAGGACTTCAATATCTGGTGCACTCATATTTTTCAAAAAAATAATTGATAATTTTCTATTTTTCCACATGTGCAAAACAAAGAGCTTGTTTTTTGGTGAAAAAACTACATTCATAAGAAATAAAAAAATAAATATAATAATCAAATTAAATTTAATTAAAATTATACATTTTTTGAAATCTTATAATAAGGATTGCATACTTACAAAAAATAAATTTTAAATTAATTCATTTGATCACCCAAAATGTAAATCAAAAGTGATTTTTTATCAGCATTTTGATAGGTGTAAATGGGACTTTGTTATAGATATGGTTTAAAACTAGTGAGGTTATATCCAAGGGGGCTAGGTCTAAGTTGGTTTGATCAAACCCTCTTCAATTGGAATCCTTTAAATGGAAATTTTCAAGGCTTAAATCATTATATTTTCTAAAAATATGTGATTTCAGCAAAAATCAGGATCTCCTAAAAAGTGTAAACCGCTATTGTGGCAACACCCAACTCAAATCTAATTTCCCTGAAGGACTAAAGTCATCCAAATCTCCTCAAGGCTTTATTGTTGTTTGTCTTGGTTAGCTTTGAAAATCTACATCCAGGTTAGATTGAACAAACAAAATGATAACATAAACATGAACAAACTCACATAAAGCTTGACATGATGACTTGATATTGAACTGCTGCAATAAATCTGCTCTTGACTACTCTTAAATTAATAATTATTGCTTGATAATGCTCTTGATCTCCAAAAATGCCTCTTAACGCTAGTTAGTTTTCAAATGGTGAAATAACTAGGTATTTATAGGGATTTAATCTAATTTCCCAAAAATTAAATCTCGATAGCTAACATTTGAAATTTGAAATTTTAGTGTGGAAAAATGTATCCCATTACATTTTCACACTTTTTTGGGCCCTCCTAGTTAAAATTGGGCTTCTTTATATCTTATTTGGTCCTATTTTGCATCCACAAGCCTTATTTAATGCATTTTTCTCAAGATAATCCCAACATTTAACAATTGACAAATCATAATTCAATGTTTGAGGTTGTGTGTTCTAGATCTAGTGATCTAGGACTCATATGCCACCTTTGGTGTATGGGTCCCACCTGAGTCTTGGGGCCTGATTTTAAACATTGCATTGAACTTAACACTTCTTGAAGTTTGTGTCCCGTGTTTAATACACTAGGACTCATATGCCCCAACTAGCGTATGAGTCCCTCTTTAACTAGGACCTATTTTAAATCAAATTCTTGGTGGTATTTCATTATCCTAGATCTAATGTTGGCTTTTAGTGTGGTAATTTTGGTAATTTTGGCATAAACAAGTATAAATACAAGGTTATTTCACATAGTTTCTCCTAACAAGAGCTAACAAGCAATCATAACAAGATCTAATCTTTCAAGTATTCAAGCATTATAGAAAATTTATGATCAAGAGAACATTCAAGAGAAAATTATTAAGCATTTGGAGCAGCATTAGAGATTCAATCATCATGTCAAAGTCATCATGCATCATATGTGTTTATGAGCTAACATTTGTGATGTAGGTTTTCATGATTCAAGAAAGCATTCAAAGACATTATCTCATATCAAGATCAAGAGTCAAAATCTACATCCATTGGAACCATTTCACACAATTTTGTAGCCCTTATTTCAAGGGTTTGGTGAGTTGCAACATTGCAACATTGCATATTTTTCATTCATCATTCCTTCATGCTACTTCATTTTGTTTCAAGGTTTAATTACCAAAGTTCGAGGTTTGACCAAGGAAAAACCCTATTCCCTAACACAACAATATTTTTCCCTCTTCATGTGTGATTGCAAATCTAGGTCATTTGGAGCTTGAAGATCCTTTGAAAAAAAAATTGCTAGATTGAAGAAAGTTGTCAAAGTTGTCAAGAAGTTGTCACCTTCTTGGAAACTCGCCTACAAGCCAGAATTCAAACTTTCAAACTTGGAGATTGGACAAGATGAAAGCTACAAAAGACCTCTTGAGGCTATAGAAGTTTTAGTCAAACCCTAATACTGGGACTAAATCTGCCCTCTGGGAGTATGAGTCCTAGTATACCTCTTTTTTCAAGTTTTCTATAGATCCGGATTTACCAACAAAAGATTCCAGATTCTACCCAAATTCTTACATAGCAGGACTAAATTGCCCTACTTGGTGTATGAGTCCTAGTGCACTTCAAAAAGAAAAATTTCAAAGTTTCATATCTTGCTTAGAATCCATTAGTTTACTAGGTTCCTTTCTTTCTAATTTCTATTTCCCAGTTTGATTTAATGCTCTTAAGTTTCTAGGATTTAGTGCATTTGAGTTTGCATTGCTCCTTTGAAGTTTTATTTTAATGGTGAACCCCACTTTTAATCACACCTAAGGAAACCACCCCCTTGTGTCCTTCCCTCAATTAAGTCACTTGGTTGAGGGATCTTGGTTTTCTAATGAACTTAGAGTGAAATAGGTCCCCTAGTTCCATCTCCCAAAAGGTGGAACCCTATTTCCTTCAGTTCATTTTGTTGAACCCAACCTTTGGACACTTGCATTTCTAATTTGGAGAACATTGTAGTCCTAGATTTGGGTTAACTTTGCATTATATTTTCATTAGTTGAATTATACTTAGGACTCCTAAATCTTGCATTAGTGGAAAAGTGCATATAGGTTAGATTTTTGAATTACAAATAGTCATTTGAGCATACAAACTAGTAACCTTAACATCAACTCAGAATTTGCTAAATTTGGCTTAAAAACCTTAATCTAGGACTCATTGTCCCACCTGGTGATTTAGTCCCTATAAATGTGGTTTTTCTAGATTTTTGGGAATTCTATGTTGTCTATTTTTCAATATTTGAACCTTCCAGAAAACCTAACTAGGATTCATTCACCTATCTGGGAGATTTAGTTTTGTATCAGGTCTGAATCTATATTTTATAGCATTTAAAACTTCATTTATGTGTTTTTTTTGTTGTTATCAGATCTTTGTTTCAGCTTGTTGAGTTTTTGTTTCATTCATTTCATTAGACCTAACTTAATTTGGTTCATTTATTGCATTTCATTTCACCATGGATATATGCTTTGATAAGTTTTGGATGTCCTTGAAATCATTAGCGGATGTTTCAAGCTGTATTTTTGGAAATGATCCCAATGAAATTGAACTCACTCATGCTCAATCAACTCCTAATGCATGTCCTCCTTGTGAATTTGACATCATTGGAGAAGATGATGACAGCATGAATAACTTCATAAATGATTGCCTTAACAACCTTAAGACTATTGCATCATTTTATCCTTCCATGAAACAACCAATGCAACTTGAGATGTTTAGCCTTTTATGTCCTAAAATTGACACAAACTGAACCTAAGCTTCCTACAATAGATGAACCTAGTTCCTCCAACCAAGAAAACATTCAACCATCCTATGTTAAAAAGGTGACCAACACATCAATCAACCTAGAAGAGACATATGTAAAGTGCTTCACGATCTTAAGAAAACATGGATGTGACATAGCAAGAGAACATGGAATTTAGCAACTCTTAGAACAAATACCAACTAAAGATACTAAAGGAGTAGGATATCAAAATCTCCCTATCAACATAAGTGTCCTTCTTAAAGAACAACCAATTCCTTGTAACAATGATAAGGGGTGAACCCACAAAAGTGGTTTACAATTGGAGTGAGGAAGGAAAAGTTGAAAAAAATGACCACATGCCAAAAAAATTCATTTTTTGGGTTCAAGCAAACTAAAAAAGGGTTTGATATAACCTAGGTTTGAGCGAACCCATTCAATGCAAGTTCCCACCATCTAGCCAAAAAAACAATGAAAACACCTTTTTGAAAGGGGGTTCGAATGAACCCCGGTTCGCTCGAACCCCCCTAGTTCGAGCGAACCCCCCTTTTCCCACCTTCTTGCTCTCTAGCACCAAAAAAAAAGATTTTTTTCCCTTCAAAGCTCAGGTTGAGGATGAAAATGGAGGAGACTTCACAAACTCAACTAGAATCAAATAGTCCTCAGAATGAGCTATCCAACGACTATAATTTTAATATGTTTTGGTTTTATTATGTATTTATTTTTTTAGTTTTATTAAACATAGGTTTTTCACCCAAAATCAAGCTCTCTATTCTGCACATGTGGAAAAATAGCAGATTATCAAAAAAAAAAATTGAAAAATATGAGTGCACCAAATATTGAAGTCCTTGATCCAACAAAAAAAATTGCATTTTGATACAAAAAAATCTACACGTTATATTGTCTACCTATGTCTGAATTGTAATTGGTTTGACTTTGAAACTTGATTAAAGAAAAAATATTCAATAAAAAACTATCTAACCAATTGGAAGCACTAGAAATTAGAGTTACAAATCTAAATTCAAAAGAATTAGAATTTTATCCTTCATGGAAAAAAAGTTGTGTTATACGGTGAGTGTCACTCCTTGAAAATGTTGTTTTCTAAAAAGAATTTGTTTTCAAAGGAGATGGAAAATGAAGTACAATCTAATTCCAAAAATTTTGAAAATAATATATTTAGAATCTACAGACAAAATTTCACAAATCACTAGTTTGCATCATCTTCAAATTCCTCACAGTTTAGCCCCTATAGGTGCCCGAAAGTGAAGATTTAGTTAGAAAAAAATATTTCAGTGTCCAGTTTGGCCAAAAATTATAAAACGATTTTGCGGGATCACCGTAAGGATGATAGGATCATCTTAGGTCCTCCACCTCAACATCTAGCTCAAGTAATTGGTGAATCTAGCTCAAGAAACAAAAGTTGTATAAAATCAAGTCTTTCTACCTTCCTTGTCCTATGTTTGAAAATGAAAAATATTTACAAATCCTTCTTCATCATGATCTCATAAAATTACCACCTATTAGAGAACATCAAAACAAAAATCAAAAAGGAAAAATCACAAACATGTCGCATTGCCAATACCATAGAACTCTTGGACATAGTACTAATGAGTGTTGTTCCTTACAGAGGATATTGAATAGATATACTCCAAAAAATATTGACTTTATAATTGAATAGGAATTACAGGTATTCCACTCCTTGCCATGTAATAGTTGTAGGATCTTAATATCTCACTATTGCATGCCTTACATTCATTGCAAATCATTGAAAATTGCAAGGAGCTCATTCTCACCACCTACCTCAGCTCATTCTTATCTTGCACACAGTGGGGGCAAGAATTAGACAGCTCTATCCTAGTACCACACTTGATGTTGTCCCTTTGGCTTGTCATTTTCCCTCCATATACGATGAACAAGATTGTGATCTGGACAACCTTCTATAGGTTGACTCACATGTGCCTTACTAGTCTTGTCTTTGTTTTCTTTTTCATGTTATGAGTGATTGCATGTGTGTAATGTGATCTTCCCATACCATTCCATTTGATGTATCTCTCTCTTTGTGACATTCCTCATTTGTATCTACATTCTTTCATATGTCGTAAACATTTTATCCTCTTTTCTTTGTCTTGTGTTTTCCTTTTGGGGATGATGCAAGGCATCGAGACATTTAGGTCTCTTCCATGCTGACCCAAAAAAAATTCTTTGTTTTCAATCTCTTTGTATCATTTTTCCCATTCCATGATTATTTGGGGAATGAGGACATTTCCAAGCTCTCTAATACATTGTAGCAAAGATATACTGACCCTGAATCCATGGACCCCTTGTGTGATTTTGAGATTTCATTTTTGGGGAAACCCTTTTCATGGCGTAGCTTTATTTGGAAATATATGACTTGGCATAGGTCTTTCCAAATAAGCTCTCATGTCCTCTTTATTGTTAGCATTTATCATTTGCTACTTTAAAGTAATTGCTCCTGGTATGGTGTTTAGCAATTTCTTTAAAGTGGGGGAATACATTGGCATTACTCTTTTGCATATTACAATTCATGTTTCATTGTGTAGCCTTCTTACTTCATGCAATGTGTCTTTCTCTAGGTGATGACATTGGGTGTGATTTCCTTCAAGAGCGTGATCTCTCTTAGCATATTATATTCCCTTTAGTGGCTTGATGTGACACACTGCATCCCTTAAGTTGTGAATCTTCTATTCTTTGATTGGTCCTCTCTTGGAGACATTAGGCATAATGTTTCCTAAGTTAATACCTTACATGAACTAAGCAAAACCCCTTTGAATATACCTTACACTATTTTCCATTTACAATAACTCTTATATGGCCACCTTGCATAACACACTTTGCTTGCCTATGGAGCCATCATGTTTGTTCATGGGTGTTAGCATACGAAGTTTTGCTTGCCTCATGGATCCTATCGTTGGTGTTGTGTGGAACCTTATCGAAGTTATCAAGATGTATAGCTTTGGTATGTTTAATGTATAGGAGCCAACATAGGCATGAATTTCCCATAGCCACTTTCTTGTCTATGTAAGCGCATATCAATCACGTGTGTATGTGTCTCTGGGGGTTCACCTAGTGGATGGCCTTAGGTTCCACTAGCACTTGTGAGCGTCATTTCTTTTTAATAGTGGTCATTGTGTTTCACTTATAAAAAATTTTGGACAAACAACTAAGGCTTGATCCACATCATGTTGGAAAAATAGCCAAGGCTTGATTCACCCCCTTTTTCTTTTTCTTTCTTCTTTATGTCTTTAGCAATGTATTCTTGTGCCTTGTTGTTGCTTCATACATCATTCACATGTGTGTAATTTTTTTCCTATGATTTTTTCCATAAGATCTTGATCCTGGGGGCATGATCATCCCTCTTGATCGTTGTCATCCTATTTCACTAGAATTGGTACGCTTGGACCCCTCTTGATGCGAATTTATCTACTTTAGTGTGAGTTTGAAGCAAGTTCCTCCTCTCACTAAAGTTGGGGCTAAATGTAGTGTGGAAAAATGTATCCCTTTGCATTTTCATAGTTGTTTGGGCCCTCCTGGTTAAAATTGGGCTTCTTTATGCCTTATTTGGTCATATTTTGCATCCACAAGCCTTATTTAATGCATTTTTCTCAGGATAACCCCAACATTTAACAATTGACAAATCATAATTCAATGTTTTAGGTTGTGTGTTCCAATCTAGTGATTTGGGACTCATACACCACCTTGGACGTATGGGTCCCACATTGCATTGAACTTAACACTTCTTGAAGTTTGTGTCCCATGTTTAAGACACTAGGACTCATATGCCCCAACTGGCGTATGAGTCCCACTTTAACTAGGACCTATTTTAAATCAAATTCTTGGTAGGATTTCATTATCCTAGATTTGATGTTGGCTTGTAGTGTGGTAATTTCAATAAATTTGGCATAAACAAGTATAAATACAAGGTTATTTCACATAATTTCTCCTAACAAGATCTAAGCTTTCAAGTGTTCAAGCATTATAGAAAATTTATGATCAAGAGATTATTCAAGAGCAAATTATTAAGCATTTGGAGCAGCATTCAAGATTCAAGCATCATGTCAAAGTCATCATGCATCATGTGTGTTTATGAGTTAACATTTGTGATGTAGGTTTTCATGATTCAAGCAAGCATTCAAAGACATTATCTCATATCAATATCAAGAGTGAAGATCCACATCCATTGGAGCCATTTCACACAAGTTTGCAGCCTTTTATTTCAAAGGTTTGGTGAGTTGCAACATTGCATATTGTTCATTCATCATTCTTTCATGCTACTTCATTTCATTTCAAGGTTTGATTACCAAAGCGGGGTTTGACCAAGGCAAACCCCTATTCCCTAACACAACAATATTTTTCCCTCTTCATGTGTGATTGCAAATCTAGGTGATTTGGAGCCTGAAGATTCTTTGAAGACAAAGTTGCAAGATTGAAGAAATTTGTCAAAGTTGTCATATTCACGAAAACTCACCTACAAGCTAGAATTCAGACTTTCAGATTTGGAGATCAGATAAGACGAAAGCTATAGAAGACCTCTTGAGGCTACAAAATTTTTAGTCAAACCCTAATACTAGGACTAAATCGCCACTTTGGGCGTATGAGTCCTAGTATACCGCTTTTTTCCCATTTTTTGTAGATCCTAATTTACCAACAGAAGATTCCAGATTATGCCCAAATTCTTGTAGCGGGACTAAATCACCCTACCTAGTGTATGAGTCTCAGTGCACTTCAAAAAGTAGAATTTCAAAGTTGTAGATCTTGCTTAGAATCTATCAATTTACCAGGTCCTTTCTTTTGGATTTATGTTCTTAGTTTGATTTGGGTAAAAGTACAAACCTGTGTCACACTTTCTAAAGGAATCGGCCAACATGAGAAAAAATTTCTCAACTTCAACCACATAAAAGTGGTATTCATGTTTTGAATTTCAAAATGATTTAAACTAATAAAATGTAGAACTTTGTTGAAGTTTATTCCTATAATTTTTCAAAAAAAAAAAAATTAAAAATTGATATTTTTTTATCAATTTAAAAGTAGATTTTGTAATGCTGAAAATTTCAAGAAAAAGTGACATTCAGTTGACATTAAGAAACAAATAGAAAAAAAATCATTTTCTCCTTTTTTTTTTGCTAAATAGTTGACTTCAATATCTAGGGCATGGAAAAAAAATTGAAATTTTGATGTATATTTTTCTCGTAATAACATTTTAAATTCAAACTAACCCAAAATTGATAGTTTTCAATTGACGTCAACTATATTTTCTTTTCTTTTTTTCACTTTCAAAAAACAAAATATACCTTTTGAAGAGGATTCTCTCCTCTAGGGCATCATATATTTTCCAATTTGTTTTATGATGATTTACTAATTTTTATTTAATTTCAATTGAGCCTCTTTTTTATTTTGAACAACCTACTTGCAACATTTTAAAATATTTATATATTAAAACTAATCAAATATATATATATGGATTCAACACTGTGAGCTCTACAAAAGGGTATTTTTATTTTTTACTTTTAAATAATTTTGATTGAAGAAATATTCAGTAGAAGTTGGAAATTTCTTGAAATTTGAAAAAATGGTGACTTTGTTGCCAAGTCACCTGCCATGTGGATATATTCGGCCGAATAGGATTCAATCGAATCCTATTAGGCTGAATACTTTCCGGCCAAAAGTTATTAGGCTGAATATGGTTCGGCTGAATAATATCTGGGCAAAATTCTAATTTTTTCTAATTTTGTCGTTCTCCTTAACATGAACTATAGTGGAAATCTAGGTGGAATCAATACATTCTAACATATTTTGAATTTTATTGTTGTAATTTCCCTCCTTGATTAATTTATCATATGTAGGTCTAATCCTTAATTTCGGATAAGGATATTATAATATGTTTAATGAAGGGTCCATGGGTTGGAAAAGTAGAAGTTAAAATAAAATAATAATAAAATTATATTTAGTTTTAGCATATGTCAGAGTGAGTTTTCATAAAAAGGGTGTCATAATCCTTGAGACACTTAGCAGCATCATCATGGAAAATTCTTTGAATGACATGAAATTAATGAGGAGTTTTAGACAAAGTGGGGCTATTTTGATAGGGAATCTCATTTATATTTTAACTACTATTTTTTAATAGGAAATGAAGCATTGGAATTTTTGGGGCCTCCTATTGCTATAAAATAAGGTGCTTGCTTGGCCTTGGAAACAACTACCAATTTTTATACTTTTTGTTATAGTTTGAGCCTTATGTTTAGTAATAAATTCAAGGACAAAACCCCTTGGATTTGGAGATTAGAAGATGGAATCCCTTTGGTTTCTTAGAGATTGAAGGGTAAAACTCATTTGGTTTCTTTAGGGAAAATCCAATACAAAAAATTTTGTATGTAATTGAGCTATTTTGTGTTTTATCAATTGATATTTTATATTTATGGGGCAAAACTATAGTGTGGAATTAGATTTGACTCATATTTGTGTACTATCTATTTGAAACACCAACATATTTGTGAATATTTTTGTTATTTGTGAAATCTATTGCTATATCTTCTGATATTTGATATTTATTTCAATGAAATATTAAAATCATTATTTATTCACCATATGCTCTCACCTCACCTTTATGGGTTCCTAGTTATTAGAAAGTAGTGAATAATAATACTTACTCATTGCTTGCTCACCTTGCGCTCATGGGCCATTGTTGATTAGAAACTAATAAATATTGAATATTCAAATTGTGGGGGACATTACAACTATAGATGGTTCCAATTAAATATGGATTATATGAACTATTTTTTTTTCAAAATGAATTTACCTATGACCATAGTAGGATACTGTGAGATCTAGTTCTTTGGGTTTGAAATCCTTAAAGTATATTTGTATCTTTTGAACAACTCCTAATATATTTCATTTTCTTTAGTTGTGCAATATTTAGCCAAATTGATTATCCTTGGCTCATTAGAATCACTAATGCTAATTTTCTCATAATTAGCAAAGGTATGTGATTAAGACTAAACTTGATCTTTCACATATTTGTCATGTTGATTGAATGTGTTTTCTAAAAACACTTCAAGCCTTTTGGAATATTAGTCCTGTTAAATTTGATACTTTTAAAATATGTATGGGCTTTTGGATGATCATTAGTATCTATTAATATTTTCCTATAGGTAGAAGAACTTCCTTCAAAATATAAAGAACTAAAAAATATTTATCTTCTCATGAAAATCAATGCATGTATATCATAATTGAATGCTCACTAGTTATATACATCATCAGGTAGATGGTTGATACACGTTCAATTCTAAACATATTTTATCTAAACTTGACATGCAAATCAAAGAGGCCAAAACAACTAAAGCATCTACTAATGGTGAAATGATGTTGACAGATTTGACAGATTAATCATTCTATTATTTTCACCATTCTATGGACAATCTGTCAAATATGTCAACATCATTTCACCATAAGATTATCTTTGCTATCTACATAAAAGTTGTTGAAAGAGTGTCCATAGAAATGATGTTGAAAGAGTGTCCTAATTTTATCTATACTATCACATCATTTCTTAAATACTTTCACTTTGAGGGTTTACAATATACTCCAACTCAATTAAAAAATTATCTCTGCTATCTACATAAAAGCTAGATCGACAAGGCTCAGAAAAATATAAAATATATGGCATGCAAGTGAAGAAGATATACTTATTTTTGATGAGTTCATAGGTTGTTAAAAAAAACCTAACTCGCAAATGCACCAAAAGGAACCATCAAACAAATAGTAAGCTCATTGTTAATGAATTGCTTATCAAGCAAAACACACACATGCATAATTGAATGAGAACTTGAATGTTGTAGTTATCAGATTCCTTAAGAACAAACTATGACTTAGGAATTTATTTTTTGATTTTTTCTATAAATAAACCCTGAGAATCACATAGAAAAACCCTTATAGATAAAGATTATTATACAGCCTTTACAAAATGGTGTGTGCATTTGAAGCAAGATTTACACCGATACTAGACAAAAAAAAAACCCTATATCTTATAGTCACACCAAACTGAATCATGAAACGAACAAAGACTTGAAGGAATCGCTTATCAAGCAACACCCAACACCTAACTAACCAAATCAATGAATAAAAATGAAAATAATTTGGTTTCTATTTCCTTTTTGTAGGCGTTCTTTGAGTGAGCGCTCTTTGACAGCAAACTCTTCAGTGAACATGCAAAATGCCCGTGCTCAGTCTTTTTTTTTCTTTTATATTCATGGCCTTCAGCCAAAAGTAATTTGACTGAGTAGGTTTCGTCTGAAACCTGCTCAGCCTAAACAGCGAGGCCACATAGGTGCCATGTCGTCGCCACATGGTTTTAGCCGAAACCCAATTAGTCGAATTAATTCTTACTGAAACCAGTTCGATAGAATCCATATGATTTTCCCAAAGTGTGAAACAGGTTTGTACTTTTACCCATTTAATGCTCTTAAGTTTCTAGGATTTAGTGCATTCAAGTTTGCACTGCTCTTTGAAGCTTCATTTTAATGGTGAACCCCCCTTTTAATCACACCAAAGGAAACCACCCCATTGTGTCCTTCCCTCATTTGAGTCACTTGGTTGAGGGATCTTGGTTTCCTAATGAACTGAGAGTGAAATAGGCCCCCTAGTTCCATCTCCCAAAAGGTAGAACCCTATTTCCTTCGTTTCAAAAATTCAAATAATAAATTTCCAACTCTGACTTATTAGAATTTGGAGGTAAAATAAGGGAGCCAAGTTGCCTAGAGAAACTTAGTCTTGGCCCTATTTTGTGGGATGTAAGGTGTTAGGAGCAAAATATAAAATGTTTTCCTTGGTTTTGTATATGGGTTTTCTTGGTAAATGTTCAAATGGGCCATGAAATGGATAATTTAGGACATTAGATGTACAATTAGGTTCATGCACTTATGAGGGAGAAAAATATAGTGTGAAATTGTCAAGGGTGACAATTTACGATGCTACATGACCTATTCAAATTCTTATGTGAAGTTTTTTAAGCTTGTTTTTCTATATTTTCATTGCCACTTAGAGGCCTTGTTTGGCCCATCATGATTTTGTACTAACCCAATTAGAGAGATATATTCAATTGGAGGTAGAGACGAGAGGGAGCTAGAGAGGTGAACAAAGGGACATGTCATAAAGACATCACATTTTGAAAATATGTCTTCTTATTAAAGTATGAAGATATAAATATTGATGGAATTTTTTGAAATGTGAGGAGTGTGAGAGGGTGAAGAAAAATAAGAAGTTTTGCAATGAGAATTTAAAGCAGATATACATCAGACTTGGAGAATATTTTGTGTGTGAAATAAAAGTAAGATCGTCAAAACACATATAAGTTAATGTGGTCCATTTGAGAGAAGACCTTGTACATGACAATAGATCCGTGAATAATATATAATGCAAATTTGAAGAGAAATACAAGTGAACATCATTTAAGAACAAATTTAACAAAAGGGGTGCTATGACTGGATTATGGAGTGAAATAAATGAAAGATATATGAAATATATATAAGTGAATATGAGAGAGTTATGAAGGATATATAAATGTGAAAAGACAAGGAGAATATAAGAAGATAATATGCAAGCATACAAGTATATTTTGGTAAATGAGAGGAACGAAATTATGGAGTGAATAAGTGGAGATTGAATTATCCATCATCCATTGTAGAAGCAACATTCAAGGTGGAACTTGGTTTTGGAAGTCGGTGCTTCTTAAGGAGAGATTAGTGTCACTTTCTAAGTCAGTGCTTAGTTGAGAGGGTTGGTATCTCCTGTGGGTTGGTGCCTACAAAGTTGTAAGAAGATTTTATATATAAGCAATATTATTCTATGGTTTTCTCTTGTAAGGGTTTCCATGTAAATATTATGTGTTATTGTGTCCTCATGTGCATAATTATTGATTTTGAGTGAATGATGTTATTGTGATTGATAAATTTTTAATTGGTGAAAGTTGCATTATACTGATTCACCCCACCCTCTCAGTATAATCATGTGCTCATCAAAAATAGTCACATAGATCTTACTATGCTTTTCATCATATACATGGTAGATCACAACCATGCTTCACTCACCCATTGAGTTACACGTGCATGATCCTCTAGATAAAATTCATTGCATGATAAAAAAAAGAACAACGATTATCTTTGTTTGTATCAAATTCTCTTTGCAAGCATGTTGCATAAAAAATATTTAATTATGTAACAATGATTGTTCAACAATGTCTACATAAAATCATCTCTTTTCTCCTATAAATTTATCATAACTACTATAAGACTTTGCAAATCAAACCACTAGAGAAAGAAGAGATATTCTCCCAAGTTGAATAAACCAATTAGCAAGAAAGTGTCCTCTATCAAATCCTTAAAAGTATAGCATATCCTTCAAGTTCCTTGAATAAGTAGATCCCATGTTGCTTTTATTGACGATAATACTTAATAAAATGTTGAACATTAACAAAAAAACATGATTTCATGTCTCTAGTGGTGTCCTACAATTGGGAAGCCTACAACAAATAGGTAACCAAAGAAGAAACTTATTTGAAGAGAATGTGCCTTAACAATTGGATTGTGAATATATTTCTTCAATGAGGTATGATAAATTATATTGTATATTTAATTTAATTTCAAGAATATTAAAAATTAAAAAGTGAACAAAAATAATAGTATCATTATAATTAATTTATAAAATAGAACCAAAAAAAAAAGACTAAAAATAATTTATATAACAAAATGATAATAAAATTAATTTATTAATATAATTTAATAAATTAATTTTATATTAAAAATAAAAAATAATCTATATTCATAACCATTAAATATTATCATTTTAACAAGAGAAAGAAAACATATTTTTACAACTAAAATAAAAATAATAATAATTTTACCTAAAATAAAAGAACAATAATTCTATTTTATTTGAAAAATGACACTGAACAAATTTTTATTAATAAAAAAATATCATATAAATCTAAATAATTTTTTTAATTTTTCAATCAACATTTTAAATCACACTCAATAATCTATCATAAAAAAAAATATTGTATATTTAATTTCAAGAATATTAAAAATTAAAAATTTCATAAAAATAATAATATCATTAAAATCAATTTATCAATATAATTTAATAAATTTAATAAATTAATTTAATGTTAAAAATAAAAATAATCTATATTTATAACCATTAAATATTATCATTTGAACAAGAGAAAATAAACATATTTTTACAACTAAAATAAAACTAGCACTTGCACCCCAATGAGGTGCAATACTTACGCCAATAGGTTGATTAGATTACAAATTGTCCTTTTGTTGTAAATGAGGTAAATGACCACATATTGATTTTGTTTTTCCATTAAGTTCTCCACGCCGACATTAGATTGGAGGAGATCCTAGGGGTCAGGGTTTTGGATTAGGGTTAGGATTATGGTTAGGGTTAAGGTTGGGGTTATGGTTAGGGTTATGAGAAAAAGAATTAAGGTTAGGGTTAGGGTTGGAGTTTTGGTTTGGGTTAGGGTTAAAGTTATAGTTAGGGATTTGGATAGGGTTATGGTTAGGTTAGTGTTTGGGTTAGGGCTAGGGTTAGGGTTAGGGTTAGAGTTAGTGTTAGTGTTATGAGAAATAAAGTTATGATAATGGTTAGGTTAAGGTTACAATTATGGTATTTTGTTAGCATTAGGGTTAGATTAGGGTTAAGATTAGGGTTTATGGTTTAAGATTTATGACAAGGATAGTTTTAGCTAAGGGTATGGTTTACATTTAGCATTGGGGTTTGAGTTATTCTTAGGCTTCCTGTTAAGATTGTGAGAAATAGGGTTAAGATTAGGGTTAGGTTAGAGATATGATTATGCTTTATGGCTCGAGTTAGGGAAAGTTTAGGGTTACCATTAGGGTTTATGGTTTAAGGTTTGGATTAATGTTATGAGAAAAAGGAATAGGATTAGTGTTAGGTTAGAGTTACAATTATGGTATTTGATTAGGGTTACC
Source organism: Sequoia sempervirens (assembly GCA_007258455.2). Lineage (NCBI taxonomy): Eukaryota > Viridiplantae > Streptophyta > Pinopsida > Cupressales > Cupressaceae > Sequoia > Sequoia sempervirens. The sequence continues at coordinate 337,679 of VDFB02386642.1, read as the reverse complement.
TGGTTAGTTCAGAGTTATAATTAGGGTTTATCATTTCAGGTTTAGGGTTAGTTTTAGAGTTGTGGTTATGATTGGGAATTAAAGTTGAGTTAGGTTGCAGTTTAGGGTTAAATTTAGGAATAGGGTTAGTATTAGGTTTAGGTTCAATATTATGGTTAGGTTTAGGGGTAGGGGTAGAGTTACAATTATAGTTATGAGGAATAGTGTTAGGGTTAGGGATAGGCATAGGATGAAGGTGAGGGTTAGGGTTAAGGACAAGGCTATGATTATGGTAATGGTTAGGGTTACAAATTGGGTTAGGCTTAGTGCTAGAGTTATGGTTAGTGTTAGGGTTAGAGTTATAGTTAGTGTTAGGGATTTATTTGGGGTTAGGGTTAGGGTTAGGGTTAGGAATAGGATTATTGTTAGGGTAAGGGTTAGGAGAAATAAGGTTACGATTATGGTTAGGTCCTAGGTTCATGTTTATGGTTGAGGGATCATGGTAAGGATAGGGTTAGGTTGTGGGTATGGTCTATGGTTAGGGTTGGGGTTAGGGTTTTGGCTAGGTTTAGTGCTAGAGTTATAAGAAATAGGGTTATGATAGGGTTATGATTACGGTTTTCAATTAGTATTAAGTATAGGTTAGGGTTACGATTAGCTCTTATGGTTTATGGTATAGGGTTAAGAGTTATAGTTATTTAGAGTTATGAATACAATTAGTGTTTTGGTTAGGATTAGAGTTATGGTTAGGTTAGGGGTGAGTTAGGGTTTAGTTTTGGATTAAGGTTAGGATCAAGGCTAGGGTTAGGGTTATTGTTAAGAATAGGATTAGTGCTTGGAATAGAGTTGAGATTAGGGTTACAATTTACGGTTATAACTAAGATTATGGTTAAGTTAGGGTTCATGTTAAAGTTAGGGTTAGTCTAGGGTTACAATTAGGGTTTATGGTTTATGGTTAGGTTTAGAGTTACATTTATGATTGGGATTAGGGTTGGGATTAGAGATAGGATTTTGGATTAAGGTTAAGAATTTTTTTAGGGTTGAGATTGGGGTTATGAGAAAAAGAATTAGGGTTAAGGTTATGATCATGGTTAGAATTAGGGTTAGGGTTAGTGTTAGTGTTATGAGAAATAAGGTTACGATTATGGTTAGGTTAGGGTTATGATTATGGTATTTTGTTAGTGTTATGGTAAGGTTATGGTTATGATTAGGGTTTATGGTTTAGGGTTTATGATAAGGATAGAGTTAGTTGTGGGTATGGTTTAGGGTTAGGGTTGGGGTTAGAGTTATGGTTAAATTTAGTGTTAGGGTTATGAGAAATAGGGTTAAGATTAGGGTTAGGTTAGGGTTATGATTATGATTTTTGGCTAGGGTTAGGTATAAGTTAGGGTTATGATTAGTGCTTATGATTTATGATTTAGGGTTAAGTTAAGAGTTATAGAACTATTATTTCAATTATTGTTCAAATTAGAATTGAGAATACAATTAATCAACTACACTAATTATAATTGTAACCCTAAATTTAATTCTATCCATATCCCTAACCCTAACACTAACACTAACAATAAACCTTAACCCTAGCCTTAAACTTAGAATAATAAAAAATAAATAAATAAATTACTTTATAATAATTATAATATAAATTTAACAATAGTAATATCATATATTAATAATAACATATTACTATCAAATAGTACTAATATTAATAATATAATATTAATATCTTTTAATAATATTTTTATATATATATATATATATATATATATATATTAATATTAATCTATATAGTGGATGTGGAAGAGGGTATTTTTTTAATTAGAAGAAAGAATAAAAAATAAAATATGCTCCTCTAAAATATTCTCTCGAACTATACTATATAGATTAATATTAAGATATATAAACTACTATTATCATTTAATATAATTAATTAAAAAATATGTGAAATCTAATATATTAAACCTCATTTAATATTTAATATAACAATTAATTAATTAAATATATATTCATTTGCAAGTTAACATAAATATCTTAAATATAATCTCCAAATACGTCCATACAATTTGAAAAACTTTCCATAGGAAGGCAAATTAATTCTTGTGGTTTGTCTTTTGGCATGCGGTGTATACAGAAATCCCTCTTGTGGATGAGCTTGATAGCCTGGCAGCACGATCATTAAAGATAATTCACAATTTTCCCTGCTTAAACTACAAACCCCTACACATTTTTGACGATCTAAACGAGACAAGAGCTGAAAAAAAGCTCTATAATATTTCACAATTTGCTCAACATAAAGTACAAATAACCATTCTAATCCATAAGCATTCTTTAATAACTCAATCAAACAAGAAACAAGCTTCACAATTGTTCACATTTTCCTTCTTTAAACCACTGTCTATTCTCTAAACTTAATCAAACAAGAAACGGCCAAAAACAAGCTTCACATTTGTTCACATTTTCCCTGTTTAAACCACAGTCTACTCTCTAAACATTCTACAATGCTTACTTTATGAAATATTGGGCAGAGTGCAGCAGAAGCCTTCCTATTTCGAAACCCCCCCTCCACATTAGGACAATGTTCAAAGAACACCAGACGGCGGTGGGGATATCTTACAAGGCCCATCAAGGGATTAATGAGGCGCAAATTTACAATTTTATGCGAGACGACACAAAAGAAATTAGTTTTACCAATCCACATAAGCATGAAAATAGCATCGAAAACTGGTGGATCAGAAAAAATGAGTGTATAGAAAACGCTTTTGTTTTACAGGAAAGAGAATTGCAGCTTTCAAAGAGTGAACGGCAGCGTCTACTTATTTTTTGTAGTGACCTCACAATTTTGGAGATGCGTAATCAAAGCTGAGAGATCCCAGAGGAAGAGCCCGTTTATTTTTGTGTGTTGGCTGATTGCAGAGGTCGTGTGAAACCGCCTCTGCCTCCAACATATTTTAGAATCTGCTTGATTTGGTGCATGGCCAAAACTCCAGCTGAGAAACTGGTGGAGGAGGACGTCTGCTTCACTGCTGGTGTCACCGAGGAGTCTGTCTACTGAAGGAACAAGAGAGCAGTAAAAAACAAAGAGATAAACAGAGACAATGCACACAAAAACATAAGAGGAAACATATGCAAAACTATATTGTTGGGATAAAATATTGCATTTGCAGATAGCTAACTGAGCTTTGACTCATATATTTAAACATCATTACATTTTGTTGTTTCACATCCTCTTACTGCTCTGATACCACATGTTAAAACAGGGAGCAAGAGAAAAAAACACACATAAACAGAGACAAAAAAATATAACACAGAAATCTGCACCATGTGCTACAACACTGCAACTCTATTTATCAATTTCATCAAAAATTACATTTGATTCGAATGCTTCAGCATTCAGTGTTTCTACCTCACGATTCTCTGATCATTCAACACTAACATAACCTGTTACATGTGCCTCGTTTATGGAGGTCTTAAGAACAATCTAGAACCTCCTCAGGAGATGGAACAACAATATAAAATTATATTTTATGTCGCCCACAATCCTTGTGAAGCAAGCTAATGGTACGGTGGACAAACTGGAGGAGTTGATAAAAAAATACATTCAAATCTTGCTGAGATTTGCTTTCAATGATATCTTAAATGTTGCAGATATAATATGCATACGGAGTATTTGAAACATGACAGGTTAGGCAGAGGGTAGTTGAGATTACTTCCAACATCTGCACCACAAGAAACTACCAGGAATGACCGGAGCTATCAACGACTTGCACTGTTCCAAAGCTATTCTCAACCCATGTGGACCCTAAAATTCATTACTATATTCTATTATATTTTCTTTTTCTCTGTGTTCAGGTGTGAGGCATCGGCACCGCTCCAACAAAGCTTTTTTTTCGTACATTTTTGTACACAATCAACTCTCCGAAGGCTTATTAATGCCATTGATGAAGTTAGAGAACTTATTAAAGTCGGGCCAAAGATCCTTCGCAGCAACACACTGAGATTGGCTTGTCAATATAAAATTTGATATGATTGCCCCACCACACATTATTTCGTTCCCTTCGTACCAAATGCAGCTCTTGCTAACCCGCGATGCAGAGAACAGGTAGTACCTTCAACTTGGAAGCTCAATATTTGAACAAATACTGAGCCACCCATGTTTTTGTAGACGACATTGGAACAATATTTCCCGTTAGACTGCCCTACTCGCCGGCAACTTGCGAGAGCAATCACACGTGGCAGGCTTTCAGGAAGAAATCCCCTACCCCGGCATGCCGATAGGTGGGAGCATTATAGTACAATGCATCTGGTATTATGGAAAAGGTTGCGTCACTTTCCAAACACAGGATTTGACCTGAGGCGCAGCCGTCTGAATACGGTCCCAACACTTCCAGGATCCCCACCGGTTTCCGGCGTCAGACTGCTGGAAATTTCAGTGGACTTCGCCCAAGTAGAATAGCCTATCGGCTAATAAATAATAATCTTACCTAAAATAAAAGAACAATAATTTTATGTGAAAAAATAACATTGAACAAATTTTTATTAATAATAAAATATCATATAAATCTAAATAATTTTTTAGATTTTTCAATCAATATTTTAAATCACCCTCAAATAATTTATCATAAAAAAGAAAATCATATATTATAATTAAAATAAATTATTATTTTTAAGTCGGATATTAACTATTTATTTTTTCCTTGCCTATAATATAACCGTTTACTAAATTCCAACGCATAGAGGGATATATGACTATCGGGGTTAAAAAATCCAACGAATCTGGGTTTGATTATAAATAAAATTGGTCGATGTGGAAATGCGTTGCAATAACAAAAGAGCTTAGCTAACGCATATGAGGTCGGCAGGTCGAGTCTCACAGATTCGGATTCTATGCGGCCGGCTATTTACGCCAGTCGCTCAATAACTGAGTAAAATGACGGAACGTGCTGCGGAGTACTCGAGAATTATAAGTGAAGGCAAGCAAAAGGATTAGCAGACCAACAATGGCTACTGGAAGTGCACATGTTGTAGCGTTGGCGTTTCCTCAAGCAGGCCACACAAATCCCCTCCTGCAATTCTCAAAGGACTTGGCTTCCGCAGGCGTGTTCGTCACTTTCATCAGCTTCGCCTTTGACCACCACAGAATGTTAAAGGCCGATAAAACGCTCCAACGCCTCGGCATACGTCTTCGGTTCGAGTCCATTCCGGACCACCTTCCGCCTGGAATGGACATCGTTTCAGATCTTCCTAAAATTTTCTTTCAGTTACATCATCAGATGGAGGTATCCCATTTGGAAGAGCTGATTGAGCGCCTCAACGTAAGGGGACCTCCTGTGACTTGTATTGTTCATGATGCGTTTATGCCCTGGGTTGCCCAAGTTTCGCACAAATTAAACATCCCCCGAGCTCTTTTCTACACGCAGTCTGCAACTGTTGGTGCAATTTATCATCATTTTAAATACGGTCTGTCTGTTAAATATCTTGCCCTCTCCGTATTATTCTTTTTAATTGATCTTAACTGTTAAACTTTGCTTACAACAGAAGTAATTTGTTTTCACTTTTGTGTTTACAGTGGAGAAGTGGAATAACTGCGAACAGGATTCAAATGATGTTGTTGTCATTCCAGCTATCGGCCAGATGGGAATGCCCGATTTACCGTCCACGTTTTTCACTCCACTTCTCACGATTGGTTGTCTGGATGCAATGTTAATTTCCATTGAGAGTATTAACGGCGAGTCGTGGGTGATTTTGAACTCGTTTGATGAGCTCGAAGGTAAAGCGATCAATTACCTGAGGGAGGCAAATGTTCCCGTCTGTACGGTGGGTCCACTCATTCCCTCCGCCTTTCTCGATCTTGGGAAGAAGAGACGGAGGACTGGCTCGACTCCAAAAGCATTTAGCTAGGTCACAGCACAGAAAGTAATGGGAAAATTTTTGGGAAGGGTTTGCGGAGGATATTGGAGATCGGGGTTTGATTGTGAAATGGAGTCCTCAGCTGAAAGTGTTGAATCACCCATCGGTGGGGGCGTTTATGACTCACTGTGGGTGGAATTCGAGCATGGAAGCGGTGACTGCTGGGGTTCCGCTGCTCGCCTGCGACCTCCGCTTCGACCAGCCCACCAATTGCAAATATATCGTGGACGTGTGGAAGATGGGTGTCAAATTGAGGCGGACTCTGCATGCCGATGGTGATGTCACATTCGATTGGGATGAGATTGAGAGATGTGTGCGAAGAGTGATTTGCAGCGAGGAGGGCGCAGAGCTCCGAAAGAATGCAGTCCAATGGAAGGAGTCGGCGAAAAAGGCGAAGATGAAAGGTGGTTCTTCTTACTTGAATGCTCACAGATTTGTTAAAGAGGTAACCAAGTCATGAGAATGAGGCTTAAGATGTTTGAATAGCTTGGGATTCCCCAATAGAATAAAATAGAAGTTCATAGATTAACTTTTGCATACTTTCAATCATCTTCTTGTTTATAATTCTTTAGATGTTATTGTAAGCCTTACATTTTCAAACAAAATGTTTTTGTTTTTTCAATATTAAATATTAGAAATATAAATTCAATCTTCTTTAATTATATGATTATTAATTCTATTAGAAGTTATATTGAATTATTAATTTTATAGTATAAAAACATTTAATTAAATAGAATTTTTTATGATGTGTTTATCTCTTTTTAGAAGTTATGTGATTATTTTAGTTTGTTGAAGAATTTAATTAATTATTACATTGATTTACGTCCAAAGGCAAATCACGAAGAGGATGAAAGAGTATGTGTAAAGAAAAACTCCTAAGTAAAAATTGATGTGCAAATTAACATATTTCAGGATGGCAAAAGGAAGTTTCTAATTAACATATTTAAAACTAAAAAAATATTTAAGATCTTTTTTAAAAAGACATTCCTCACATTATATATATATATATATAAGTAATCGTATCTACTAAAAATAATATTTATTTATAAGGATAAGATATTAAAAAATATGTAAAAAATTACTATCATAAAAGAAAGTTTCTAAAATTTAAAAAATTAATTATAAAAGAACTTTCCTAAATTTACTATTGAATACAAAAGTAAGTTACTAAATTAATATAATTATAATTATATCAAGTTAATTATATTAATTTCCTATCTACTAAAAATTGACTAATAGTTTTTTTAAATCTAAATTTACTATTTCATGTAAAAGTAAGTTTCTAAATTAACATATTTAAAACTTAAAAATATTCAAGATTGCAAAAATAAATTTCTATTCAACATATTTAAAACTAAAAAATATTCAAAATCTTTTTAAAAAAGATATTCCTCACATTTTTAAAAAAAAAGATATTCTTCACATTATATATATATATATATATATGTAATCTTATCTACTAAAAATAATATTTATTTGTAAGGATAAGATATTAAAAAATATAAATTACTACTCATTAAAGAAAGTTTCTAAAATTTAAAAAATTAATTACAAAAGAACTTTCCCTAATTTACTATTAAATACAAAAGTAAGTTACTAAATTAATATAATTATAATTATATTAAGTTGATTATATTAATCAATTATAATACACAACTAGATGAAAAATCAGATGAATATATGCTCTCTAAATATGATTTTAATAATTTTCAATCACATAATCTATGTTGTCTTTGTGGTTATTGTTAACTAAATGCTTATGGATATATTTATTTATACTACCATATATCCTTGTGGAACTATTGCACTCTTATGTGACAAAAATTATTAAAAATAGACGTCTCGAGAAGGATATATCTTGACGTATTTTATATATATGCTAGTTTAGTTTTTCCAAAAAATTATATCTATAAAGAAAGTTTATAGAATTTATTGAAAAATGTGATTTTTTAATATATTTGTAACGTATAGTATTGTAAAGGAATCGAAATATAGATGTAACATTTTTTGTAATCTTTTGTGTAAATTTAAAAATAGAACATACACACAAATTTTAATATAAAATCTAGTGATTGCCTTTGTCCCTTCAATGTGTCTATTTATATTATCATTGTTTAGATTCACTTTTTTCTTTTAATATTATGTAATTATCTTGTGTGCTATTTATAGTCTATGATCAAAAGGTAGTGTAGGTAGCCAACACAATTTTTTAAATACATAAATTTTACCTTATGATTTCTATAACACTAAAATAGAAAAAATAACTTTCCTATTATCAAAATTGAATGAATTTCTTGCATAATTTGTTCCTACAATTCTTATATTTCTATTACTATTGCTTACATTCATTTTGTTCTCTTATTATTTTAGAATCCATGATCAAAAGGTAGTATAGGTAGCCAAAACACTTCCAATCACAAGACTTTTCTTTTATTATTTTTATAATAGTAAAATAAAAATAAAAAATAAATATTTTTTATCATTAAAATTTGATGAATTTCTCACTTAATTTAAATATTAAATGGATTAACATTTGATGAAACAATTAATATAAATTTTATATTAAATTTGTAAGTAAAAATAGTAAAAATTTATACTATTTTTATTGACAAAAAATTATCTTTGACTATTCAACATTCAATACTTATGAATAGCTTCATTTCATTGTTATAGTAGAACAGATTTCTTTCCTTATTGAAAATAAATAATTATAAAAAATAGGTGTATGTGTATGCTTTCCATGAATTATTTCAAAGAGAAAAACAAGTGGAATATCTTATTCAAGACTAACCCTACTTTATTTGGCCTCTATATTGATGATTAAAAGAATGGATAGATAGATTAGGAGGTGAAAAAATCTCTAAGCAACTAGTTTTATAATATAAAACTTCTCCTATGTGTAAATTATATTATTAAATTATTATAACAATAACTCAAAGTTTTATTATTAAAGTACTAATCTCATTTATTCTAAGTCCCCTAGGTTATAAAAAATAAATAAAAAACATGGAGAAGGATAAGTAGCCAAAGGAAATAATGAGAAAAGATTTGAACAAAACAAAGAGGATATAGATGAAATAAAATTGTGTCAATAAATAAGTGGGGTATTAATTTGTAATGGAATGTCTAGTTACAAATCAAGAGATTTAAATTTATACAAAGGAAAACTGTAAACTAATCATATGAAAAAAATAACTCAGAAGAAAAAAATAATATTACATGACCCCAAAAATTACATGGGAGAAAAAATAAATTGATATTAAAAATTTTCATATCTTAATTAAGGATTGGATCACACAAACTTAGATGTGAGACTAATTGTTGAAAAATCATAAAATAAATGTGGAAAGAAAAAATGTTTTTATATACATTATGCATTGTAAAGTTCTCTAAGAAAGATAATATATCAAGGAATGATCTACATATAAGAATATTTGAGCTCTAGCTATTAGACAACCTATAGAAGATGTCTATGTCTACCATATTTAAGGAAGAATGTTTATAAATTGGAGACTTCTAATCAAATATATAGCAAGAGAATAAACCTTTAAAAGCCAAAGAAATAATAGAGATTCAAATTAAGACTTAACTAGACATGGATCTTCTTCTTTTTCTAACAGTATAAATTCTTTAGTTATGATTTTTATTATTAAGATATCATAAATTATTTTGGCCTCATCAATATCCTTAAAATCTCTATAAATCTATCTATTAATATGCTTCAAATATTAAATTATAAATGTTTAATCGAAATGATGTGGTGTTTGTGAGTTTATTTTATTTGAAACTAATACTATTATAGATATCTTAAATACATCTATCTAAAAAATGCTAAGATACATCAATTTGGAGCTATGTTATTTACTTAAAAATTATATTACTTTATTTTAGAATTATTTTACTTATATATATGGAAATATAAATTTAATATGCTACTTATTGTTGGAAATAGGATGCCATTAAATTGCATATCCTAAACATTAATTATTTCATGTATCTCCTAAGTTCTTGGAATGTTTTCAACAACACTAAGATTACGATGAGATTAATATTTGATGAAATAAATCATGAAATTGACATTTTTAGTTATTCATAAATAATAGGAACATGTGGGTGCACACATGGTAGGGTGACACTTCACCCTACCACATGTGCACGTCACCCTACCACGTGTGCACCCACATGTTCCTATTATTTAGGAATTACTATAAATGTCAATTTCATGATTTATTTCATCAAATATTCATCTCATCCTAATATTAGTGTTGTTGAAAACATTCCAAGAACTTAGGAGATACATGTAATAATTAATGTTTAGGATATGCAATTAAATGGCATCCTATTTCCAACATTCTCCCACTTGACATTATACATTGCAATTATTCTAAACAAGGAATAATAAAACAAGTATAAGACTCAAAGCCAATGGTCTTCTTGCACCAACTAATTAAACCATGCTAACTTCAAATGCAACTTGCATAATCATGAAGCTTCCAAGAAAATGATTAAAACCAAAAGAACTTATCTGTATGGTTTCATAAGATAATTTGTAACATTAATTAAAATGTTAACTTTCTCAATTAATACCTTCCCATTATCAACCAAACCAATACCTTTCCCAAGCCTCTATATCCAAACCGCCTCTTTAGAGGCATGTTAAACCATCGAGTGTGTTGAATTCACATTCAACCAAGGTGTAGGCTCCTCGGTCTTTTTTTGTTGAAAAACTTTTCTTACAAATAACCATTCCAACAAAAGTCTCTTACCACAAGAGAACTCCAGCCTCACCTATTTCTCCAAGTATCCATGAGGACCTGTAACCAACCAATCCATTCCAAACTCCAAATGCAGCACAACACTTTCATGAAGTAATCAAACAAATGATTAATGTACCCAATACTTAAGAGAAACACTCAAGATCAATGTCAAAGCTCCAACCTTGAACATAAACATGATATCCATGATCTAACCATCTCCTCTTAGGAGATCACATGCATCATAACATACTTATACATCCTAGTCTCAAGAGAACCATGTAATATGCCAAAACTCTAATCTAGAATTAGGAGTTAAACCATGACATAATAGCAACCACTCTAAACCAAGAACAAACCATATCCCCAATCACATGAAGATAACCTTACCAATGATGCATCCAAGTCACTGCCAACAACTCCCACTGAACCGTGGTACCGAGTTACACATGGCATCGTGACTATCATCCTCTCCATGAAGATTAATTTGAAACATGAAGCAAAGATTTATCACAAACAATATTAGCTGAAATAACCAATGCATCATTACTATTATCTGAAGACTCCTCTGTAAAGAATCAGAACTCTCTTTCTTGTTCTTACAATCCTTCTTCATATGTCCTGGTTTCCCACAGTTCCAACACTTTACCTTACTTCATCCTTTTGACTTACCCTTCCCTTCCTTGTTTCCCTTAGGATCCTTTTTCTTAGGCCTACCTTTTACAAACAAGGCATCTTGGATTTCCTCCTTAGACTTCCTCCTCATCTCCTCTGATAGGAGAGTAGGAATAATTTTTTTCATCTTTGGATCTGCACAATTACCACTAATTGCAACAATTAGATTTTCCCAAGAATCTGGTAAAGAACAAAGTAATAAAATGCACTTATCCTCATCCTCTAGCTTTACATCTATAGATGCTAACTGACTGAGAATTAAATTGAAAGCATTTAAATGTTGTGCAACAGAGTCACCATCTTTCATTTTCAATAAATACAACTTCCTTTTCAGATACAACTTATTGGTGAGACTCTTAGTTTGATAAATATTCCCTATTCTTTTCCATAATTTATATGCACTGGTTTCCACTGAAACATTCAAAAGAATAGCATCAACAAGACATAACCTTATTGTTCTTCTTGCCTTCTTATCTAACTTAGCCCAATATTCATCTGAAATAGTTGTAGGTGACTTTGTCTCATTATTAACCGTTAACCACTAATCTCTTTCTTCAAGAAGATCTTCCTTTTTTAATTTTCACATTTCATAGTTAGAACCATTGAACCTTTCAATCTCTAACCTTGAATTCATTGTAACAAAACTTAATTCCAAAATTAGCAAATAACAAAAATAATAAAAGCTCCCACTAAGACAATAAATCCTTCAAACTTTAAGAGAATGGCATCCCAATACTCTACCCAACCTCAGCTCTGATACCAAATGTTGAAAAATGAGGTGTTTTCTTAGCTTAATACTCTATAAAACTTTAATATTGTTGATCTAAGTAATCTCTTTCTTTGTTACATATATTCTTTGTGGGTGATTGTCTTGATTAATTCATTTTACTATTGTAAAATGAAGAGAGAAGTTGATAGAAGAACTAGACAGGATATTAGAAAGATTACACAAGATATAACATGGAGAAACCCTTTCGGGAAAAAACTCCACAAATAATTATTCTATTATTCAATCTCTGAATTACAATAGCTCCAATTCTTGCTTGAGAATGCTTCTTTTGTCTTTACCAATCTTCTTCACACCTGCAAATAAAATTATAAAAACTCTCTTCAACTTGAATGATATATAGAGACAATATGCAACCTTGTAATCTCCAAATGGTGATAATTACAATGCACAAGCTCAAGCCTTAGAAAAGGTATGCCATATTGCTTCAAGTTGAGTTCTACCATGAAGACCAAAGCTTAGAACATGTGCTTTACCCATTTGGGCATCCCAAACTAAAGCTACAACTCATCCTTCACTTCGGTGATAATTACAAAGCTCTTCCTCAAAGATGGCACCCAAAAGAGGGTCCCACTTAACAGAGCCTTCAGAAATATCTTATCATGCATTGGAGTTAATTCCAAGAAAGCATCTTGGGCACCCAAGTTAGCTCCAAGTGACTTCTTGTTAACTGAAACATTTACTCGACACCATTCATGCAAGAATGGTCATCCCTTGTTAACTAGAGGTAGGCCCTATTATCTGTCATAAAACTCAATGTTATTAGCCATGCATTCCAAATTAACTGAAGTTAACTAACATACAACTGAAACTAACTGAAGACAACTGAACCATAACTGAACTAAACTAAACTAAACTAAACTAAACTGAACTAAACTAAACTGATTCTGAACTGAACTGAACTGATCTGAACTTAACTGAACTGAACTTCAAGAATGCAAACATCAAATCCTAACTCCTAGGATCTTTACATGCATTCAGAAGTGTTATCTCTTACTCTGAATAGTTAACTGAACTCAAGGTGGGTGTCACTTTACCATGTGTACACCCACATGTTCCTATTATTTAACAATAACTACAAATGTCAATTTCATGATTTATTTCATCAAATATTAATCTAATCCTAATATTAGTGTTGTTGAACATATTCCAAGAACTTAGGAGATACATGAAATAATTAATGTTTAGGACATGCAATTAAATGGCATCCTATTTCCAACACTTATTTTAGAAAATTGCAATGCCAGAAACTGAAACTGAGATCTAAAAACAACAAGATGTAAAGAAGATAGACAAATTAATGCTCAAAAATTTAGAAAATGACCTGTACAAGGACATACTCACCCTAGGGTGAATGGGTCCTTGCATTGGGGTTTAAATTTTAAATTATAAGCTTTTGAGTTGATATTTAAGGTCTCTAATTCAAGTTTTAAGCAGACACTTTTAGTGATGGATTTCTTGAAATTTATGATGAAATGCAAGTGTAATTTGATAACAAACAACAAGAAAAATGACATCTTTCTAGATGCAATTTTGTTTAAATTTTTTATTCAAATGATTGAAAAAAAACACTAATATGCAATCTATTACGTAAAATGAATGCAATATGTATGCCAATTTTTGAAGTTTTGAAGTTTTAAACAATGGAAAATGCAATTTTAAAACCCTAAATGGAATGCAAACTAATGCAATATTGAAAACCCTAAATGAGATGTAATACGAACTAATTAAAAATCATATATGTAGGGTTTGAAGGATCTCAAAATCAGAAAGCTTATAGTGCAAGAATGTTGGGTTCACCAAAATGAAACGAAGAAAAATTAGGTGTGGGAAATGTTGTTGTTGTATTATATGAAGCACATATCTTTCTTCTAATTTCATTAGGAAAATAGATCTTCCAAAGGTAGGATAGATTTTTAACCCTTAGATGATTCAACCCTATTAGGGGCTCTATTGTTTCCTTTATGAGAAAAAATGACAAATATGACAAAAATGCACTTTGGAGAGAAAAATAAAATGCCTAATAAACTCAATTATGTAATGTAAAACTTGAAATGCAAATTTAAAGGATAACACAAACAGAAACTACAACTTTCAAGCAGATCTGAGAAGGAGAAACTATTGTGTACCTATCACCAAAAGTGGTTGTTGAGTGTCATACTAGGACAGGTCCGCCCTATGTCAAATGGGTCAATTCACAGGGATTCAAATATTGATTTAGCAGTCCTCTGATCTTGGATATGCACTCTTGATTCCTCTGGATTCCATTGTTGGAAAGTCAAAAATAAATTTTGCAAATGATTTTTCATGGCTTGACAACTTTGATGACGACATTGACAACTTTGTAAAATCACTTTTGATCCAATTTTCATCCCTCTTCACCTACAAATCTACACACATAAAGAGAGGGAAAATGTTTGTTTTTGGGTGACTAGGGGTTTTCCTTGTTCAAACCCTAGTTTGGTAATTAAACCTTGATAATGAAAGATAATGACAAATGAAAAGGATTGATGAATGAACAAATATATGTCCCAACTCACCAAACCCTTAATGGCTGCCCTTACAGTACTGAAGTCTAATGCATCTCTCTAAGGATTGGCTTGAATGATAGCTTGATTTGACACTTAAATGCTTGCTTGAATGCTTGAAACCTACATCACAATGTTAGCTCCAAAACATAATATGAACACACATGAACTTTGACATGATGATATGATCTTGATTGCTATTGTAGATGCTTGATTAATCTGCTCTTCAATGCTCTTGACAATAATATTTTCTCTTGTGAAATTTGAAATATGTGTGCTTAGTTTGAATTGATAAAATAACTATGTATTTATAGGTGTTTATCTAATTTCTCGAAAATTAGATTCCATAAGCTAACATTTGAAACTTGAATTTGAATCATTAAAATGCTGCCAAAAATATATTTAAAATTGGGTCTTGACACTTAAGGAGGACCCATTCACCCTTGGATGAATGGGTCCTAGGACCTAAATCCAAGACACACAATTTCCAAGGTGTTTAAAATAATGTTAGCATTTGTTTAATATTGATTTTCCTTTTGGAAAACAAGAATAATAAGGCTTAGGAATGCATAATTTAGGAAATTAGAAGCTTAATTAAATCCAATTAATTAAGGGACCCAAACATAGTGTGAAAATGTAAAGGAGTACATTTTTCTAGACTACATACTCTAATATATATTATATTAATATTAATATACTCTAATATATATTATATATTATATTAATATTAATATACTCTAATATATACTATATATTAATATTAATATGATCTAATATATATATTATATATTATATTAATATTAATATATTCTAAGATATATTATATATTATATTAATATATTAAAGATAATCTAGAGAGATATGGAGGTAGGGAGGGAGAGGGGTAGGCAGAGAGAGGGAGAGGTAAGGTGGGAGGGATAGATGAAGGGAGAGAGAGGGAAGGAGTGAGGGAGCGAGGGATAAAGGGAAGGGTAGAGAGAGGTTGTGTGTGTGTCAAAGAGAGAGGTAGGATTGGAGAGGTAGAGAGAGATGTTGTGTGTGAGAGAGAGGGGAGTGGGAGAGGTAGGTATAAAGAGAGTGAGATAGAGGTAGGTTGGGAGAGGTAGAGAGAGATAGAGATAGAGAGGAGGGAGATAGAGAGAGGTAGGTAGAGAGAGGTAAGGTGCAAGGAATAGAGAGAGGTAGGTAGATAGAGAGAGGTAGGGTGGGAGAGGTAGAGAGAGAGGTTGTGTGTGAGAGAGAGTTAGGTAGAGAGGGGGGAGGGAGAGGTAGGGAGAGAGAGGGAA
Organism: Sequoia sempervirens; assembly: GCA_007258455.2. Classification (NCBI taxonomy): domain Eukaryota; kingdom Viridiplantae; phylum Streptophyta; class Pinopsida; order Cupressales; family Cupressaceae; genus Sequoia; species Sequoia sempervirens. Next base: position 321,766 of record VDFB02386642.1, on the reverse strand, counting down.
GGAGGGAGATAAGGAGAGGTAGGGTGGGAGGGATAGAGGGAGGGAGAGAAAAATGGAAGGAGGGAGATAGGGAGAGGTAGGTAGAGATAGGTAAGGTTCAAGGAATAGAGAGACATAGGTATAGAGAGAGGTAGGGTGAGAGAGGTAGAGAGAGGTTGTGTGTGTGAGGGGGGAGAGAGAGAGGAGGGGGAGGGAGAGATAGGTAGAGAGTGGGAAGGAGGGAGGGAGGGAGGGATAAAGGGAGGGGTAGGTGGAGAGAGAGGTAGGGATGGAGGGATAAAGGTAGGGATAGGTGGAGAGAGAGGTTGGGATGGAGGGAGGGAGGGAGGGATGAAGAGAGAGGTAGATAGAGAGAGGTAAGGTGGAAAGAATAGAGGGAGAGGTAGGTTGAGAGAGTGAGAGAGGTTGGGTGGGAGAGGTAGAGGGAGGGAGGGGGAGAGAGAGAGGGGGGTGGGAAGGAGGGAGATAGGAAGAGGGAGATAGAATGTGTACATTTTTCATTATTTTATAGATATTTTCCAAGCATCCATAGTATAGACAAGGCAGTGAACTATTTGAAAAAATGCCTCAATAAAAATTGGTCTCATAGAATGCCATGACAAGCAAATGCAGTTGGAAGTTGCTCCTAGTTATTACTTATGTTATGTGAAGTAATTGCATCATTTCTTATGTTGACTTTATAAACAACTATATTGTAATCAAAATTTTGTCATCTATCAACATCTAGTTATTAGTTATGCAATCTGAAGTAATTCCTTGAGTTTGAAAGATGTGTAGTGCATTTTAAGCAATGATATGAATATAAACTACACAAATCTATTAAGTACAATTCATTAGTTAAACACTTTATTTTATTACCTATGTGAAGGTTTGTACAACTCCAGTAGCACTAGGAGGCATTCCCATGAAACCTCCAATATTAGCCTATTCAACATCCAAAATTAGATATTATAATACCACTCATGTAACAATGCTATTCACATGTAATATTTATAATTGTTTACTAGTTTCATACCTCAGTGATAGATGCAGTGGAGTAATAAATAGGCGGAGGGGTGGTGTATCCAATATCAACAATGTGACCCTAAAATTTTATTACAATCATTAAACTAAATTAGTTAATCTTGCATTTCAAAAATGAAATTTAATAAATTAAATTCAATGAACATGCTAACATTTACCTAAGAATCAATGCCCAAAGCCTCATTTAAAATTTCATCTACCATCACCATCTTCGTAGCTGTAGACGTATCCTACGCACCAAACTCCTGAGTGTCTGTGGGGTCATATGTACAAGTCAACCCACAAATCTGACAAGAATGGGGTGGAAGCCTACCAGTCAAAGTCTCCCCTAGATGGCATTTTACTACAGGACTAGCATGTTGGATGATACTCTAGGTCAAAGAATTGATAGACTGCAAAGTGTCCACCTCAGCACTCTCTTTCGTGATGAAAGGGAAAATGATGTGCTCACAAGTCGACCTAGTGAGAGCTTGTCTCCCTTGCCGCTGAGGATCCTATCGTGTACTTGGTCTTTCATGTGTCGACTCTCCACCTCTCCCTTGAAATTCCCTCATATCAAAATAGTTGGGGATTTTTTTGAGGATTAACTCACAGTAGAGTTTCCTCAAGAAATATTGGGGGACTTCACAATTGTCGAATGGTGGATAGTCAAAAACCATGTACCACCTATCCCAAAAATTGTTCATAATCCCTTGGTAGTGGCACCAATGGATAGGAAACCTCTTGGCATTAAGATCGATTTTTGATTTGTGTGTGGGTCAGTGAATAGGGATCACAAATCATATTTTGTAATTTTTTCATCTTTTACTTCTTTATATGATAATTTATCTACATAAAAATTCCTCCACGCCTGCCTCCTATCTACCCAACCACTTGTTTGATGATTGCATCTACATGTGTTAACATGTCTTTAAGTAAACTCGCAAGTGTTCTTCTTTCCACAGTTGAACTTACAGGATCAGTCATCCTTGTGATTAACTCCTCAATCTATTGTTTGTTGTTTTCAATTACCCCCATTAAATTTTGTTGAGTACCAGGAGGATGATAAGGAATTAGAGGAGGAGTTTGTTATTGTGGTTGTTGAGGATTTTGTTTGTGTGCTTGTTGTTGTGGTTGTTGAGTATTTTAAGGATTTTGAGGAGGGTTTTGATGTTGGTTAACATAGATTCTAAAAATTAAAGAAATGAATATCAAAAACAACCTAAAATTACCTATTTAACAACAAATTCATAAATAAAGACAAACAATGCTTACTTATTTGACCTCCCCATCGACATGGCAGAATCCTGGTGATGAAATTGTAACAATTTGATGAAGAAATTGCAACTTTTTCTCCTTCCAAAACATGACTTGCACAAATACAATATTTGTTGGCCGTAGGCAACAAAAAAATAGTGAAAATGAAATGATGTGGTTTTCTTTTTTGTTTTAATAAGCTATAGCGCACTTGCATTATAATGTGAGTGCGTTATAGGCTTGATGTGACTAAACCTTCAGCTTGGTCACACCAAGCCATAACACAAGTACATTATAACACGCTCGTGTTGTATCCTTTCAAATTATTTTTGAAATTTTGGCCACAATTTGGCCCCCCATCTTTTTGCACCCATCCTTCATAAAGACATTACATTTTGAAAGGTATGTTTTCTTATTAAACTATGAAGATATAAATATTGATGGAATTTTTTGAAATGTGAGGAGTGTGATTGAGAGTGAAGAAAATAAGAAGTTTTACAATGAGAATTTAAAGCAGATAGACATTAGACTTGGATCATATTTTGTGCGTGAAATAAAAGGAAGATCTTTGAAACACATATGAGTTAATGTGGTTCATTTGTGAGCATACCTTGTACATGACGATAGATCTGTGAATAATATATAATGCAAATTTGACGACAAATATAAGTGAACAGCATTTAAGAACAAATTTAATAAATGAAGTACTATGACTAGATAATAAAGTGAAATAAATGAAAGATATATGAAATATATATAAGTGAATATGAGAGATTTATGAAGGATATAAATGTGAAAAGACAAGTAGAATATAAGAAGAGAATATGCAAGCATACAAGTATATTATGGTAAATGAGAAGAAGGGAATTATGGAGTGAATAATTGAAGGAGGTTAAATTATACATCATCTATTGTAGAAGCAATGTTCAAGGTGGAACTTGGTTTTGCAAGTTGGTTCTTAGTTGAGAGGGTTGGTGCCTACGAATTGAGGGAGTTGGTATCTCCTGTGGGTTGGTTCCTACAAAGTTGTAAGAAGATTTTATATATAAGCAGTATTGTTTTGTGGTTTTCTCTCGTAAGGGTTTCCATGTAAATATCATGTGTGTTATTGTGTTCTCATGTGCATAATTATTGATGTTGAGTGAATGATGTTATTATGATTGATAAATTTTTAAATTGGTAAAAGTTACATTATATTGATTCACCCCCCCTTCTCTTAGTATAATCATGTGCTCATCAAAAACATTGTCACATAGATCTCACCATGCTTTTCATCATATACATGGTAGATCACAACCATGCTTCACTCACCCATTGAGTTACACGTGCATGATCCTCTAGACCAAATTCATTGCATGATAAAAGGGAACAATAATTATCTTTGTTTGTATCAAATTCTTTTTGCAAGCATGTTGCATAACAAAATATGGAATTATGTAACAATGATTGTTCAACAATGTCTACATAAAATCATCTTTTTTCTTTGATAAATTTATCATAACTACTATAAGACTTTCAAAATCAAACCACTAGAGGAAGAAGAGATATTCTCCCAAGTTGAATGAACCAAATAGCATGAAAGTATAGCATATCCTTCACGTTCCTTGAATAAGTAGATCCCATGTTGCTTTTATTAACGATAATACTTAATAAAATGTTGAACATTAACATAAAAACATGATTCCATGTCTCTAGTGGTGTCCTACAACTGAGAAGCCTAAAACTATTAGGTAACCAAAGCAAAAAACTTATTTGATGTGAACATGCCTTAACAATTGGATTGTCAATATATTTCTTCAATGAGATATGATAAATTATATAAATAATTATATTTGTATATTTAATTTAATTTCAAGAATATTAAATATTAAAAAGTCAAAACAAAAATAATAGTATCATTAAAATTAATTTATACAATAGAACCAAAAAAGTAAAGACCAAAAATAATTTATATAACAAAATGATAATAAAATTAATTTACCATTAAATATTATCATTTGAACAAGAGAAAGTAAACATATTTTTACAACTAAAATAAAATAAATAATAATCTTACCTAAAATATAAAAAAGATATTAAACAATTTTTTATTAATAAAAAAAATCATATAAATCTAAATATATTTTATTGAATTTTTAAATCAACATTTCAAATCATACTCAATAATCTATAATAAAAAGATTATATCATATATTATAATTGAAATAAATTATTTTTTTTAAATAGAACATAATTATTTTTTTTTCTCTCGCCTATAATATAACCATTTACTAAATTCCAACGCATAGAGGGAGATATGACTATCGGGTTAAAAAATCCAACGAAATTTGGGTTTGATTATAAATAAAATTGGTGTATGTGGAAATGCGTTGCAATAACAAAAGAACTTATCTTTCCAGCAAAATAAAGTCGACAAAACGTCGATGGGATTTAACCGGGCCGATAAGTCCATTGGCTAACTCAATGAGGTCAGCAGGTCGAATCTCACAGATTCGAATTCTATGCGGCCGGCACAGCCGACCGGCTATTTACGCCAGTCGCTCAATAACTGAGTAAAAAATGACGGAACGTGCTGCGGAGGAATCGGGATTTATAAGTGAAGGCAAGCAAAAGGATTAGCAGACCAACAATGGCTACTGGAAGTGCACATGTTGTAGCGTTGGCGTTTCCTCAAGCAGGCCACACAAATCCCCTCCTGCAATTCTCAAAAGACTTGGCCTCCGCAGGCGCTCTCATCACTTTCGTCAGCTTCGCCATTGACCACCACCGAATGTTAAAGGCCGATAAAACGCTCCAACGCCTCGGCATACGTCTTCGGTTCGAGTCCATTCCGGACCATCTTCCGCCTGGAATGGACATCGTTTCAGATCTTCCTAAAATTTTCTGGAAGTTACATAATCAGATGGAGGGATCTGATTTGGAAGAGCTGATTGAGCGGCTCAACGTAAGGGGACCTCCTGTGACTTGTATTGTTCATGATGCGTTTATGCCATGGGTTGCCCAAGTTTCGCACAAATTAAACATCCCCCGAGCTCTTTTCTACACGCAGTCTGCAACTGTTGGTGCAATTTATCATCATTTTAAATAGGGTCTGTTTGTTAAATATCTTGCCCTCTCCGTATTATTCTTTTTAATTGATTTTAACTGTAAACTTTGCTTACAACAGAAGTAATTTGTTTTCACTTTTGTGTTTACAGTGGAGAAGTGGAATAACTGCGAACAGGATTCAAATGACGTTGTTGTCATTCCAGCCATCGGCGAGATGGGAATGCCCGATTTACCGTCGACGTTTTTCCCTCCACTTCTCACGGCTGGTTGTCTGGACTCCAGTCTAAGTTCCATTGAGAGTTTTAACGGCGCGTCGTGGGTGATTTTGAATTCGTTTGATGAGCTCGAAGGTAAAGCGATCAATTACCTGAGGGAGGCAAATGTTCCCGTCTGTACGGTGGGCCCACTCATTCCCTCCGCCTTTCTCGATAGAAGAAGTAGCCAGGACACAGAGTTCGGCGGCAGCCCTTGGGAAGAAGAGACGGAGGAGTGTATGAAGTGGCTCGACTCCAAGCTTCCTCACTCTGTTGTCTACGTTTCCTTCGGCAGCCTAGCCGCCATTAGTACACAACAAATCCGGCAAATAGGTCATGGCTTGCAGAGTAGTGGGCAGAATTTTTTGTGGGCGATCCGTCCCGCTGCAGGACAGACAACGGTGTGGGAAAATTTTTGGGAGGGGTTTGCGGAGGAGATTGGAGTTCGGGGTTTGATTGTCAATTGGAGTCCTCAGCCGAAGGTATTGAATCACCCGTCCGTGGGGGCGTTTATGAGTCACTGTGGGTGGAATTCGAGCCTGGAAGCGGTGAGTGCTGGGGTTCCGCTGCTCGCCTGCGACCTCCGCTTCGACCAACCCACCAATTGCAAATTAATCGTGGACGTGTGGAAGATGGGTATCAAATTGAGGCGGACGCTGCATGCCGATGGTGATGTCACGTTCGATCGGGATGAGATTGAGAGATGTGTGCGAAGAGTGATTTGCAGTGAGGAGGGCGCAGAGCTCCGAAAGAATGCAATCCAATGGAAGGAATCGGCGAAAAAGGCGAAGATGAAAGGTGGTTCTTCTTACTCGAATGCTGACAAATTTGTTAAAGAGGTAACCAAGTGATGAGAACGAGGCTAATATGCTTAAATAGCTTGGGATTCCCGAATAGAATAGAATAGAAGTTCATAGATTAACTTTTGCATACTTCCAATCATCTTCTTACTGATCTTGAAATGAAGCTGGAGGTGAATTACTTATCTACTTGTTCTAGATGTTACTGTAAGCTTTATATTTCAAAATAAAATGTTAGTTTTTTTTTTTTTTTAAATATTAAATATTAGAAATATAAGTTCAACTTTTTTTAAGTTATGTGATTTAATTTTATTAACAGTTATATTAAATTATTAATTCTATTGTATAAAGACATTTAATTAAATAGAATTATTTATTATGTATTTATTTCTTTTGTGTGATTATTAATTTAGAATAGTTTAGAATGTTTTTATTTTGTTGAAGAAATTAATTAATTGTTTAGTTTTTTTCAAAAAAGTATATCTATAAAGAAAGTTTCTAGAATTTATTGAAAAATGTTATTTTTTTATTTGTAATGTATAATATTGTAAAGAAAAAGATGAATTGAAATATAGATGTAACATTTTTTGTATACTTTTGTGTAAATTTAAAAAAATATAACATACACACAAATTTCAATATAAAAATCTAGTGATTTCTTTTGTTCCTTCAATTTATCTATTTATATTATCATTGTTTATATTCACTGTTTCCTTTTAATATTATATTACTATCTTGTGTGCTATTTAGAGTCTATGATCAAAAGGTAGTCTACCTAGCCAACATAGTTTTCCAAATACATGAATTTTACCTTATGATTTCTATAATACTAAAATAAAAAGAAAAAATTAACTTTCCTATTATCAAAATTGAATGAATTTCTCACATAATTTGTTCCTTCAATTCTTATATTTCTATTATTATTGCTTACATTCACTTTTTTCTCTTGTTATTTTAGAATCCATGATCTAAAGGCAATGTAGATAGCCAACACACTTCCAAATACAAGACTTTCCTTTTATGGTTTTTATAACAATAAAATAATAAATAATAAATAAATATTTTTTATTATCAAAATTCAATGAATCTCACTTAGTTTAAATATTAAGTAGATTAACATTTGATGAAACAATTAATAGAAATTTTACATCACATTTGTATGTAAAAATAGTAAATACTTATACTATTTTTATTGACAAAAAATTATCTTTGACTATTCAACATTCAATACGTATGAATAGCCTCATTTCATTGATATAGTAGAACAAACTTATTTCTTATTGAAAAGAAATAATTTTAAAAAATAGATGTATGTGTTTGCTTTCCATGAATTCTTTCAAAGAGAAAGGCGAGTTGAATATCTTATTCAAGAGTAACCCCACTTTATTTGGCCTCTATATTGATGATTAAAAGAATGGATAGATAGATTAGGAGGTGGAAAAATCTCTAAGCAACTAGTTGTATGATAAAACTCTTGGCTTTAGGAAAATTCACCACCGGCAATTCACCGACAAAAAATTCACCGCCAACAATTCACCATGGGAAAATTCACCGCCATGACAAATTCATCGCCAAATAAAAAATTCACCGCCAACAATTCACCATGGGAAAATTCACCGCCATGACAAATTCATCGCCAAATAAATTCATGGCGTGCAATTCACCGCAGCGGAAAATTAACGGCTTAATATTTTTTAATATATATTTTGACAAAAGAAAAAAATCAATGTTTTTGAAATATATATTAAAAAATATTAATGTGGTTAATTTTCCGCCGCGCCTGGCCGTGAATTTTACTTGGCGGTGAATTTTCCCACAATGAATTGTTGGCAGTGAATTTTCCATTGGTGAATTGTTGGCGATGAATTTTCCTCATGTCAAAACTCCTATATGCAAATGATCTTATTAAATGATTATAACAATAACTCAAAGTTTTAATATTAAAGCACTAATCTCATAAAAAACAATCCTAGTAGAAAATTGTGTTTTATTGGTAGAATTTGCATATATTCTAAGCCCCCTAGGGTATAAAAATTAATAAAGAACATGGAGAAGGATAAGTAGCCAAAGGAAATAATGAGAGAAGAGTTCAACAAAACAAAGAGGATATAGATGAAACAAAATTGTGTTGAAAAATAAGTGAGTTATTTACTTGTAATGGAATGCCTAGTTACAAATCAAGGGATTAAAAATTATGCAAAGGAAAAGTGCAAGCTAATCATATGGAAAAAAAATTGAGACAAAAAATTAATATTACATGACCCAAAAAATTACATGGGAAAAAAAAAATAGAAATTAAAAATTCTCATATCTTAATTGAGGATTAGATCACACCAACTTAGATGTGAGATGAATGGTTGAGAAATCATAAAAGAAAGGTGGAAAGAAAAACTGTCTTTTATGTACATTATGCATGGTAAAGTTCTCTAGGAAAGATAATATATCTAAGAATGATATACATATAAGAACATCTGAGCTAGCTTCATAGACAACCTATAGAAGATGTCTATTGCTACCATATTTAAAGAAGAATATTAAAAACTAAGGGACTTCTAATCAAATATATAGCAAGAGAATAAACCTTTAGAAGCAAAATAAATAATAGAGATTCAAATTAAGGCTTAACTCCATGGATCTTCTTTTTTCTAATAGTATAAATTCTTTAGTTATGATTTTTATTCTTAAGATATCATAAATTATTTTGGCCTCGTCAATATTGTTAAAATCTCTATAAATCTATCTATTAATACCCTTCAAATATTAATCTAGAAAGTGTTTAATCTAAATGATGTGGTGTTTGTGAGTTTCATTTATTTGAAATTAATTACAGTATATATATCTTAAATACATCTATCTAAAAAAAGCTAAGAAACATTAATTTGGAGCTATGTTATTTACTTTAAAATTATATTATTTTTACTTTAAAAGTATTTTATTTATATACATGGAAACATAAATTTTGTACGTTACTTATTTTAGAAATATTATACATTTATTATTAAATATTATTATTTTGACACGTAAATGGTTGTCAAATTTAAAATAAAAGATTTTTTTTGGTTAACATGCTCACTCCATTATATTACACCCCTTATTACCATTTTTGAATGCCTATTAGCATTAATTAATATAAAAATAGTAAAAAAAATAAAAGAAATAATTATTTATTAAAAATTAAAAAATAAATATTTAAATATTTCTTAAAAAGCACAAATATAATTTTATTTTATTTTTTTAATTTATAATTTAAATAGGAATTTAAGAGTCTTTAATTTAATCTCAACTAATTATATATTAATATAAAATTTTTTTTTTATTAAAATAAATCAAAACTAAATAATTTAAGAATAAAAATTATCCAAAGCTAGAATTCCGCCAAGGATTAGGGAGGTTTTCCATGCATTGTCATTTGATGTTTATTTAATCTATCCAAAGACCAAAAGGGTTGACCCCCCTCTTCCAAGTGAGTCAAACACTTGACTCAAGCAACTCATTGTTATTTTTTGGATTAATTATATGCAATTTTTTTGTATCAACATTTCATATCACACATCGTGATCCATTATCAAGATAATAGAGAGATATAGAAGGTAAAATAATGGTTAATTGTAGGTCAAGATAGACTAAAAAGAGAGGTGGAAGAGGAGGGGGAAGAGGTTGCACATGGTTCAAGACACAATTATGGAAAAAACATGACAAAAAGAAATAATTTTGGAAGATCAAAAAATAAATAAGAATCCACTAATTGAATTAAAGGAATAAACATTAAGACAAGCAAAAAAAATTGCAATTGAGAATGAGCCAAACTCCTATATAACTAGAAGTACCCATTTGAAGTATATATAAGAAAGAATGTCATTAAATAAAAATATAAGAGTGCATCTATATGTAGTCAAGGAAAAAATCTTATATAAAACTAAAATAGCAATATATTAAATCCTAACTAGCATAATAGAGTACGAGCAAGCATGAAAATCAAAACAATAGGCGAATGCAAACCCAAATCCACGCTAAACTCAATTTATCTCCATCGCTCTTCTCAACCTCGCATGAAAATGCAAGCTGATTTCGAAGGATTGTTGATGGAGGAATGTTGGTTGCTCACTTCAGCAGCATAATGATATAGTGAAGGTTTGAAGATGGAGGATGATGGATGAAAGATGATGAAATATTGTAGAGATAATTTGATAGAGTAAGTGTACTCAAAAGCTCCTCTCCCCAAAATGGCTTGTGAGAGGTCGTATTTATAGATCCTTGATGTGGATAGAGATAAGATTTGATAAGATTTGATTTTTGACAAAAGAGGAAATACAACTAGATGAGATAAGATTTTAAAAAGATAGAAAGATTTTGATTTATTGGTTTAAAGGAAATAAATCCTAAAAAGATGAGAAGGATAATGAAATGATAAACTTATTAAATAATGATAAAGCATTAACTAATAAAGGATAGGGATGATGTGGAAAGATAATGAAATAATGTAAAATCATTATTCAATTATAGACAAAGGTGAAAAAGATAATTAAATAAATAAAGTTTTATTTAATTATAGGAGAATAGATAAATGACTAATTAAACAATTAAAATAATTATTTAATTAGAGAGGATAAATGGTCATGAATAATTAAATAAATAAATGTTTATTTAATTATAAAAGAATAGATTAATGACTAATTAAACAATTAAAATAATTATTTAATTAGAGAGGATAAATGGTCATGAATAATTAAATAAATAAATATTTATTTAATTATAGAAAAAGGGATTATGGATAAATAGGGAATAAATGAAATTAGTCAAATAACTAATATTTATTTAACTAATTAGATGATGACATGGGTACCTAGGGAAAAACATGCTACAAGATGTCTAAATGATATGATGTGACAAAGTATCATAAGAGGACATTTTTAGGTGTCTACATTTTGCCGCTCTTTGAGATGATGTTTGAGATGATGAGATTTGTGTTGAGTAAGATCATTTCAAAGAAGCTAAGGTATGGATAGAGGAAAATGGATAATGATGAGATGGATATGATGATGATGAGATGATGATGCTCCCTCGAGAGGATAGGCAGTTTGGAAGAACACGGGTATGCTCTTGAAATGAAATGATAATGAGAGACAAGATGAATGATGCAAGATAGTAAGTGGATGAAGTAGATGAATAATATGTTATGCTGCAAGAAAGTGAGCAATCATGGTGTTTGATATAGCACTAGATGTTATGCACCAAGGTATAAAGACCAAGGTGACATGATGTGTCTCATGCCCCAGCGTAATATAACCTTTTTCTAAACGTATGAGGGAGTAAACTTAAGGCATTAAATTCCTATTGCACAAAAGGTATGATATGACCTTAGATGCAAAGGATAGTGCAAAAAGCTATTCCAACATACACAAGATATGAATATTAGTTGGAATGATATAGATTTGATGCATATGCAAGATAAAAATGATAACACACACAAGCAAGCAAGCAAGCATGCACAAATGATACAAAAACAAACAAGGTATTGCCCCTATCAAGCTGTAAACCAATGATTAATTGATTGATTGATGATGATGATAGTGTTGTCATTGTGGGGAACGATATATACCTAGATCAACACAAGGATGATTGATTGACCGATTGGTTGGTTGATTTGGTTTACGACAAGATTAGGATGAAGACCATTGATGCAATCGGATAATTTGACAAGATTGAGTGACTTGATTGGTATGGATTAATGATGACTTGCATTTGGATTGTTACTTGGATTAATTTTGAGTGATTTGATGTATGGACGAATGGCTTTGATGAAGATGATTGATTGGTTGAATGGTTGGATGATTGGATTGAGATGATGGATGGATTAGATGATATTAGAAGAATTGATCGGATGGATTGATTTTATTGCTTGGATTGTTTTTTTGGCTAGCTTTTATTTATTTATTTATTTATTTATTTATTTATTTATTTATTTATTTATTTATTTGTCTTTTTTTAGGACCTTTTTCCTTTTTTTGTATTTTTTGGGGATATTTTGATTTTATTTTTTGAAATGTTTTTATTTTGTGTTTTTGAAATGTTATTCTTTTTTTGGATTTTTGAAATATTTTGATTTTCTTGGATTTTTGAAATGTTTTGATTTTTTTGGATTTTTGAAATGTTTTGATTTGACAATTTGGGTAGCCTTTGTGCTAGATACCAATGACAAGGGAAAACCAAGTCTAGGTGCAAGGAAATAAATGGGATTGATGGATGACATGGTGGGTGATAGGATAAGGGATAAAAGGCTCATGATAAATGGATGGATAAAAATGATATGTCATAGTGAATAAAATGGATGTATGCATCATAAGATAGCAAGGATGTGATCTCCAAAGACTATGTCGCATAGAAATAGCATGCCCTATTCTAGGTACAATACTTAGTATTTTTTTGGACAAAGCATATGACAATAGGATAATGATATGATTGGTTGGAAAGGATGAGGTATGTCAATAGATGTACCCAAAAATTGTTTCAACATTTTTCCCCTATATCTTCATCAAGATCAAAAGGAGGAAGGGAGGATGAACGAACTCAAATATGATAGGTAGGATGAAAATGATATGATAAGAAGTGACATGATAAGATAGATAGTGCGGATGAGACAAAGTGGCCCCAAGTGTAATTGAAATAGAAGATCAACCTACACATGATGCCGGTTTGCCAGGTTTTCATCATGGTACTTATCCAAGGTGCCTATTTACTAGGTTTTCACTGTTGGATGAAGGGATTTCTCTTTACTTTTTTATTTGACATTTTTATTTTTGGATCTAGGAGAAGGGAAATATGGATAGGAGGGACTCAAATGTCTAGTTTCATGAAAGGTGATAGTCCCACTAGATGGATGTCATTGTAATGACCATGTCAAGTGTGCTCATAGATGTTGGTAAGGAATTACATGAGTGTGAGATGGATTAGGTAGATGGCGGATTATGAAAGGCTTATCCAAGAATGGATGGGGAATAGTGGATTATGATGTGGATTGTATAGGACTTGTGAAAAATGATGGATGAAAGGTTTATGCAAAAGCATGGACCATAGGAAGGTGATTGGGAAGATATGTCTAGGATAGTAGTTGAAGGATGGGGAGATGGAGGTATGTGGGAATGGAATCATGACCAATAGTTGTACACACTATGATAAATGTTGAAGCTTTTGATGTGAAGGGGGTGTAGGAAGCAATGGAGATGTTTGCTTAGGAGATGGGTGATGAAGTGCTTTAGATACCCACATAGACTTAGTATTTTTATGAGTTTTATTTTGCTTGTGGGATGGAATATGAGATTCTTGCATAGAGTGGGAATTTGAGGTGGAAGCGGATGGTTGGAATTTTTGTGATGTGGATGCCTCGTTTGACTTGATTTCTTTTTTCTTAGGTACCCAAACCATTTTGTTTTTAGACTTTTTTTTGGAGGTATGGGCTTATATAGCTTTTTAGATGGATTTTTCTTTGATTATTTGCTTTTATGTCCTAGGGCATGAGTAACCTTGATATTTCTTTCTTTATAGGTAGAGGCATTGAAATTCTTGCTTTTGAATCCCATGGGTATGGTGGAATGAGTGGAAGCTTCACATTTAGATGATTTTTGGATGGATGGATAAGGGGATTGTATAATGACAATATTAGGTGTTGGGAACTTAACGAAGGTAGATTAGATGGAGGGATATTAGGAGTTGGAAGCAATGGTGGAAAAGTTGATGGTGGAAGGTATACGGTCACATGCTTTTAACATTTGTAGGATGCTGGAGGAGGGATGGTAACATATGTTTTAGGCATATAATAGGATTTATGGTGGAAATAGGACTTAGGATGGATGAAGGAAGTACCAACATCTTTAGCTTTCTTTCCTTTGGGTGGGTATCCAAGGCCAAATGAGCGTGGAGAGACTTTGACATGGATGGGCTCCAAAATACCTTGTTCATGAAGGCCTAAACCTTTACCTTGGTAGTTCATGTTTTGGAGTATGTGGTGGATAATGGGACTAGGTGTAAGTGGAACACTAGACACAAGATCCTTATTGGATGGAGATGGAAAAGTGGATAATGGTGGTTGCAATTCTAAGGGGGAACATTCATGAATGAGGGTGGAAAGACCAAGTGGGTATGATGGATGACTTGCAATGGGGTCGATAGTGGGTGATGGAGGATCATTAGGATCTTGATTAGCATTGTGTTCACTTAGAACCAAGGTATTTGTTTGATCAAGATCTATGTGTGCTCAGGATATATGTCTCATCAAGGGAAGTGGATCATGGATAGGACTAGGTGAAGGTGCATTTGAGATATCTTTCTCATGGATGGGTATAGGATCAAGTTGCTCATGAATAGGCTCTTCATCATTATGGATATCATCTTGATCATAGAAAAGATATAGATTATGGATAGGTTGGATGAAAGTGATTTGATCTTGATTAGGACTAGGGTTTGATGTTTCCACATGCTTCAGAGTAGACTCTTGATATAACACTTGGATTGCTTGAATGGAAGTGGAATGGGATGACTCCTGAATAGGCTTGACATGTTCTAGATGGTCAACAACATGGAGACATGATGGAGGTTGAATTGGGCTCAATGGGGAAGACTTTTGAATTAGCTCAAGGGGGAGGTCCTACATGATATGGTTGTAAGAATAGGCATAATGTTTGAAGACTCTTTGGTAGGTTTGAAACATATGAGTTGGATGACATGGAAATGTTTGATTCGTTGCTAGTATCCCCTGGGTCACATCCTTTGTAGGTGGATGGGTGGATTAGGGTAATGCCATAGGTCTACTTTTGAAATTTTTGAATTTAGGGCATAGATTTGATGGAGGATTAGATGATGGTACCAGTGGTAATGAAGATTTTGATGGTTTAGAAGGTGGAGAGGACAATGGATTGGGACTAGGACATGGTGGCTTAGGGATAGACATTTGATTGGATGGTGGTATAATAAAGTTATAGGGTGCATGAGCTAGATTGGTATTCCCCTTGTCAAAGGTGGCATTAAGACTTAAATGCTTTTGATCTTGTCATGAAGGTGGACTTAGGCTTACATGTGCTTGAACTATTGGATGAATTGATAGGTTGATGTAGGATTGACTTGAAAAGAGGTGGGATAAGGTGATGTGGAATTTTTATGGAAGGATGTGGTATAAGGTGATATGGAATTGTTTTGATAGGTGGATGGATTAAATTGATATGGAATGGAGGGAGATGCCAAATAGGAATGAGGTGGAATTGATTGGTGTTGAATGAATAGAGGATGATGTGCTTGTTAGGTTTGACAAGTGGCTATGAGGTATTGTGCTTGTGCTATGAGATGTTGTATTTGAGGTGATTGGTTTGTTTGAAGTTGAGATTGTTAGATGAGGCTTTGGAGCCTGTGTATAATTCGTTGGTCTAAGGGTTTTGGTGCTTGATAAATTGATTGGATGAGGTATTAGAATTGGGGTACTAGGTCTTCTAATGTTGGCATCGTGTAAAATGATGTTGATTGGATTAAAAAGATGATGATGATTAAGATATGATGTGGAATGACAATATTGGATGATTTGGATGATGTGGTAAGTGTTTATTGAAAGTTTGACTTGGGTAATATCAAACACAAGATCTCACATGTAAATGCATGAACACACACACCAAACACAATGATAAATTTTTCTTTCAAGATTAAATTTGTTATGATTAAGCAAACACTCGAATACACAACAACAAGCCTAGTGTTAGTCAAGTGGGTATGGCCAATTAGGTCTCAAGCTAGGATGCATGAGGTTGACTAGGGATTATTTGAAAGAAAAATCCTACCACACAGTCGGGAGAAAGGGGTAACCCACCCTTCACCTTCACTTCCCAAAGGTATAAATTTCTTTGGGGCTTAGCTAAGAGTGACAATATTTCAACTTCCAAAGAATCGTGTCTTTAGATTCACACTTCAATTTGAGGTTGTCCCTTGGAGTGGTGTGCGCTCCAAGCAGGCCTCCTAAGAAGGTTATGACAAAAGCAAACCAAGTGAGGTGTTTTTTATCAACACACGCACTTGATTCACACTTGCAGTTGTTAATTGACCCTTAGAAATGAAATGTGTAAGAAAACAATGTAAGTACGCATTCCTTTTAGATCCCAAATCAGGATGTGATGGAAGACAATGGTTAATTTTAGACCCAATTTTGACATGTGATTGAAGACAAGATTCGTTTTAAGAGCCCAAATCCAAATGTGTGACAAAAAATACTAAAAGATGAAAGATGAAACGAGTGCACCTGATTATTCACTTCCAATCTATCATGTATGAATGATCCCAATGCTGCTATAGCTCCTTTGATTCACCTACAAGCCACAAAATTGAAAAAGACCAAGTAAACTTGCACATGGAGGCGTTATGTGAAAAATCAAGAATCTGATAAAATCTTATGCAAACGAATAGATGCAGGAAAATAGATTGCATGAACAAAAAGTACATGAAATTCTAAGCAATTTAAAAAAAAATGCGAAAATCAGATGAATTTCGTAGTAGATATGAGCATTTGAAGTTTGAAAAGAAGGGGTGACTTTAACATAGTGCACCTGATTTTGGGATTAGAATCTGTAAAATCCATTGGAACCACAGCGAAGATCTTTGAATCAGCTTTCCAACACTTTTTGAATTTTGAAAATCTGACCTGTTATGCAAAAGTTATGCCCATTTTAGTAAAATCGCTATTTAAAGAAAATGCATTTAAAACAAGACAGATTTGATTAGCCCCTAAACGCTTGAAAATAATCCTCATGTGACTAAGGGCTGGATGGAAGGTGTTGGAAATTTAGTACAGCCCCCGGTCTCCCATATGACCAAGGGATAAAACCCTTTAAAAATTAAATTAAAAAAAAATAAAAATATTAAAAATCAAATAAATTTAAAACTTTCAAAAAAAAGTAATGATAAAAACTAAGATTCTAAAAGCTTAACTGATTACGCTTATATGTTGAGCTTAAAGTCTAACGCTGAAATATAAATTTTGTAGACTTCTAAAGTTTCCCACGACCATGTGTAGCGTGTTGCAGGGTAAAAATGGCCATGGGGTAAAAATGGTTGCGGGGCTATAAAAGTCGGTGCATACAACCTTTCAACAAATGTGACTCAACCTCGAACAAAATAAATAAAAATAAAATGCAGGTATATATATACAACGTGAATATATATGCAGAACAGAAAATATATGTATGGAAATATAGGCAAAAAATATATAAAAAAATATATCAGAATATATACTTGTAAACGATGAATATGCTATATATATATATTACCTACTATCATGTAACTTTAGATGTATATATTTATCAAATCTCAAATCTATGTGTATACATTTGCAGTAATTTTTTAGAAATATATTCACTGTGTATATATTTTGCAAGAAAAATGGTGTTAAAAAAAAAAATCAAAAAGTTTCCTGCAAGCGAAATATGTCAAATTAAATGTCAAAATTTCTCTCTCAACCCCCCTGATCAGAATGGTGAGGCTATTTTTTTGATTTGGGGCTCTTATAAAAACTTGATCTCCAAGCACTCTTTAGAAAACCCCTTGACTTGCAAGATCAAACTCATAAAAACTCACAAGAACAAGGGGTAGAAGGAAGGGTTCACCAATGTAGTTCTAGGAAAAATCTTATATAAAACTAAAATAGCAATATATTAAATCCTAACTAGCACAATAGAGTATGAGCAAGCATGAAAATAAAAACAACAAGCAAATGCAAACCCAAATCCACACTAAACTCGATTTATCTCCATTGATCTTCTCAACCTCGCATGAGAATGCAAGATTTTGAAGGATTGTTGATGGAGGAATGTTGGTTCCTCACTTCAACAGCATAATGATATAGTGAAGGTTCGAAAATGGAGGATGATGGATGAAAGATGATGAAATATTGTAGAGATAATTCAACAGAGTAAGGGTACTCAAAACCTCCTCTCCCCAAAATGACTTGTGAGAGGCCGTATTTATAGAGTCTTGATGTGGATGGAGATAAGATTTGATAAGATTTGATTTTTGACAAAAGAGGAAATACAACTAAATGAGATAAGATTTTAAAAAGATAGACAGATTTTGATTTATTGTTTTAAAGGAAATAAATCCTAAAAAGATGAGAAAGCTAATGAAATGATAAACTTATTAAATAATGATAAAGCATTATCTAATAAAGGATAGGGATGATGTGGAAAGATAATTAAATAATGTAAACTCATTATTTAATTATGGACGAAGGTGAAAAAGATAATTAAATAAATAAAGATTTATTTAATTATAGGAGAATAGATAAATGACTAATTAAACAATTAAAATAATTATTTAATTAGAGAGGATAAATGATCATTTAATAATTAAATAAATAATTTAATTATAGAAGAATAGATAAATGACTAATTAAAAAATTAAAATAATTATTTTATTAGAGAGGATAAATGGTCATGAATAATTAAATAAATAAATATTTATTTAATTATAAAAGTATAGATTAATGACTAATTAAATAATTAAAATAATTATTTAATTAGAGAGGATAAATGGTCATGAATAATTAAATAAATAAATATTTAATTAATTATAGAAAAAGGGATTATGGATAAATAGGGAATAAATGAAATTAGTCAAATAACTAAAATTTATTTAACTAATTGGATGATGATATGGGTACCTAGGGAAAAACATGCTACAAGATGTCTAAATGATGTGATGTTGTGACAAAGTATTGTAAGAGGACATTTTTAGGTGTCTACACTATATATAATTTAATAACAAAAAATATAAACTCAAGCAATATATGGAATGAATATAATTATTGACGTATTTGATAATGGATCATAGAGTGTGATCTAAAATGTTGATATAAAAAACTTGCATGCAATTTAATCCAAAAAATAGCAATGATCTACAATATGGATTATGGAAATATAATATCACTAAGACTCAATAAACCAATAGTGTAGTCCTTATTATCTACATGGATGATAGAAATCATATATTCACTAACAAAATGTATACAAATTTTGAATTATTATTCATTCATGTCAAGTTTCCACAAAATAAAAACTAGAGAAAGTTGATATTGAAAGTAAAATGTACTTATGTCATTCACCTAATCTTACCATGCCCATATGCAATTTTTCACTATCAATATTGAAAGTTAGTTGAATTAGGTGAATGACATATTAAAAGTTACTTATGGCATTCACCTAATCCTACCGTGCCCATATGTTATTGATATGGTAGGATTAGGTATCGAGTCCAAAATTGGCATGGTATTGTCAATACTTTGTGTGAAAGAGTTGTAAAACTCAGGATCCACAACAGATGTAACAACAACACAGAATGCCATAAGTCTACAACTATGTTTCACCAAAGTATTGGAAATAGGACACCAAGTCATGAAGCTCATACGAGTTTCAAAACACTAAGTGTGCCCACTATGAACACTAAACTATCAAACACTCACAATAAAACACTTAGAAATAAAAATCAAAGAGAAAAAACAAAGAGGACACAGAGATAGAGGTCTGATAGAAATCTAAGCCAAAAAAAACAAGACTAGGGCACCCAGGGTGCCTATGTCTTGGATAGAGTTTGTGAAAATTAAATTTTGGTTGTTTATAATATTGTTTAAGGCTTCTATTTTGTGTGTAAATAGGTCTAATAGTGAATATTTTTCCAGAATTTTCTTAATTTATGATAATGTAATTCAAAGTGCAAGTGTGCAAGAATGTTGAAAATGCTTGAACAATAAATGATAATTGTAAATACAATTTTCAGATCTAAGATGAAAAAATTAACCGATTCTAATATGCTAAATCTGAAAATAATGATGTTAATTTGCTTTTTGAAAGAAAATAATGCAATTTTTCACTCTTCAGCTATATGCAAGATACCTAAATACATGCAATGAGACTTTCAATTTTTTGTTTTCAAATTTTTAAATGGCCTAATGCATATTTTTGGATACAATTGAAATGTAGATCTAAGCTATAATGACTAAAATAAACCCTATTGCAACCTATGATGTAATATGATATGCAATTTTTTGAATTTTTATGCTTTTTGTAATGCAAAAATTGTTGGAAATGAAGTGTGTCAACCTTGTTATTTTTGTAGATTTGATTTATTTGAACATTTAATATTTTCCTACAGCTGTTGCAAATTGTCGGTGCTTTGAAAATAGAAATATCAGTTGTCAAAAGATGCCCATATGGTAGTATATCATGGAAGGGTTATTTTTAGAGATATTGTGGCATATTTTATGACATCTTTGAGGGTCAAAAATTAGGGAGAATATTGTGGACGTGAGAGCCTAATTTTAGACCGAGATCTTGCATTTTTGGCCAATACACCTCATGAGAGGTTTTGCAGATGGTTTTGTAAACCATGGATGGTTTCTTGTATAGCCGGAGGTCTATAAATTGAAGGCTTGAGGAGTAGTTTGTGTGTTGAGTTTGCAGGTACTGTTATGTTGTCAAATTGCTGCCATAATTCTTCTAGAATTGTTTACTGGTTATAATCATGTAAAAGACTTGCTTTGCAAGTGTATGTAATCTTGTTATTAGATTTAAATATATTGAGCAGGCTTTGGAGTGTGGGGTTTCTCACTCGAAAGGGTTTTCCCCACGTATATCTTGTGTTCATTGTTTATTTTTTGTTATGAATGTGTTTCTATATTTTCTATAACTGTTAGATTAGTTTTAAAGTTTGCATAATATCTCTTCTCATGATTGGCGTAGGAAATTGTTTTCACTAATCTAATTTCATTACAAGTGGTATCAGAGCTTGATCACCTTTGGTTTCAGTTGGGGGTTGTTGATTTTTTTGTGCTAATCAAGATTTGAGTGGGAGCTTGTGTAGAGGATACTTTCTAATTTTGTTGCAGATATCTTTTTCGAATGAAAAACACTAGGGGATTGAGGTAGAGAATTTTTCTAGCATGAACTTTGAAATGTGGAAGCTAAAGATGGAAAAAAATTTGATTGATTGGGATCTATGGGATGCAGTGGATGAAAATGTTCAAAGGCCTATGGATCTAGCTTTGGCTGCAAAATATGATGTAATGGATAGAAAAGCTAAAGGTCTCATTAGACTATGTCTTGCAAATTCAATCCTGATAAATTTCCACGAAGAATCCACTGCGAAGAATCTTTGGAAGAAGTTGGGTGAGATATACCAAGCCAAATCCATAGTAAATAAGATTTTCTTGAGGAAGAAGTTGTATTCCTTGAGAATGGAAGAAGGTGGACAAATTTCTTGGCATCTGGAAATATTCAATTTGTTGGTGACTCAATTGACCTCAATTGGGGTTAAGATGGATGAAGAAGAAAGGTTCCAAACTTTGTTGTGTTCACTGGTAGACTCATGGGACAGCCTAGTCATGGCCATTGGGATCACTTTTGTCATCTTGAAGATGGAGGATGTTGTTAGTTCTCTACTCTCTGAAGAGATGAGAAGGAAGGTCTCTTTGAACACCAAAGAGGCTTTGAGTGTTTGAGGAAGACAAAAAGAATGAGGCAAAGATGAGAAGCAGTGTGGCAGTTCCAAGTCCAAAAATAAGGGGAGATCAAAATCTTCTGGTAAGTCCAAGGGAATATGTTGGAACTGTGGCAAACACAGACACTTCCAAAAGGAATGTAAAGAAGAGAAGAAAAAGAAGAAGAAGAAGAAGAAGCAAGATTCTAATTCTGAATCTGAAAAGGAAGATGGAGATTCCTTTATTACAGCCTTGGGCACTCGTGCAGGTGATAATGTATGGTTGATAGACTCAGATGTATCTTTCCACATGAATCCTAAGAAAAACTGATTTAGTAAGTATGAAAACTATGATGGTGGTAAGGTGTATTTGGGTGATGATTGTTTCCTTGATATTGTTGGTTGTGATAGTATTCATGTGAAATTTATTAATGGTAAAGTTAGATGATTTGATGGTGTCTTGCATATCCCAAGACTAGCAAGAGATTTATTATTTGTTAGCAAGCTAATAGATGCGGGTGCGCATGTATAGTTTTTTGAACTAGGTGTGAAAATGGTAACAGGTGTTATGGTGACAGCAAGAGGAATCGGATTGGGTACATTGTACCAACTCAATGCGTGCACAGTTGAATGAAATAGCAGTGCTTCTGATAAGATTAATCCATAAACTACTTTGCTGAAAAAAGAGATGGTTTCCTCTTTTGTAGATAGTCGTGGCTTCCAGGTACCCAAGGGTGCTATGTCTACCGAATCAAAGTTGCATGTAGAGAAGACCATGTTATGGCACCAAAGGCTTGGGCACGTTGGAGAGAAGGGTTTAAAAGCCTTGAAAAATAAGAACCTCATTGAGGGGTTGAATGATTGCAATCTAGAATTTGATTTTTGTGAACATTGTATTTATGGCAAACAGAATCGCGTTCAGTTTTACTCGTCTTCTTATAAGTCTTCATGTATCTTGGATCTAATTCATTTTGATGTATTTGGTCCTGTTGATCTTTCTTCTATTGGTAAATCAGTTTATTATGTTACTTTTATTGATGATTTTAGTAGGAGGACATGGGTGTATTTTTTAAAGAGTAAATCTAAATTTTTCAATCATTTTAAGGAGTTCAAGGCTATGGTAGAAACTCGGACTGGAAAGAAAATTAAATGTTTCAGAACTAACAATGGCGGTGAGTATTGTTCTACGGAATTTGACAAATTCTATATAGATTGCGGGATTAAAAGACAAAAGACAACTTTGTATTCTTCGCAGCAGAATGGAGTTGTAGAAAGAATGAAAAAAACGTTGATGGAGAAGGCTAGGAGAATGTTGAGTGGAGCTGATCTAGAACAAAAATTTTGGGTTGAAGTTGTTGCCGCTACTTGTTATGGGTGATCCCACAATACTGGTTTACAATTTTTTCCCAAACTGGACACTGAACTGATTTTTTCTAACTAAATCTTCACTTTCGACCACCTATAGCGGCTAAACCGTGAGGAATTTGAGGATGATGCAAACTAGTGATTTGTGACATTTTTTCTATAGATTCTAAATATATTTTTTTTTAAAAATTTGGAATCAGATTGCACTTCTTTTTCCATCTCCTTCAAAAACTAGTTTTTTTCAGTAAACACCATTTTTAAGGAGTGATGCTCACCGTATACAACATAAATTTTTTTACATGAAGGATAAAATTCTAATTTTTTCGAATTTAGATTTTTAACTACAATATCCAGCACTTCCATTTGGTTTCATATTTTTTTATTGAATATATTTTCCTTAATCAAGTTTGAAGTCAAACCAAGTACAATTCGGACATAGGCGAACTTATACAACATAACTTTTTTTGTATGTATCAAAATTCAAAATTTTTTTGTTGGATCAAGGACTTCAATATATAGTGCACTGATATTTTTCAAAAAAAATTGATAATCTGCTATTTTTCCACATGTGCAGAACATAGAGCTTGATTTTAGGTGAAAAAGCTACACTCACAAGAAATGAAAAATAAATATAATAATAAAATTAAATTTATTTAAAATTATACTTTTTGGGAGCTTATAATAAGGACTACATACTTACAAAAAAAAAAATTAAATGAATTCATTTGATCTCCCAAAAGGTAAATCAAAAGTGATTTTTTATCAGCATTTTGATAGGTGTAAAGGAGACTCTATTATAGGTATGGTTTAAAACTAGCAGGGTTTTATCCAAGGGGGTTTGATCTAAGGTGGTTCGATCAAACCCTCTTCAATTGGAATCCTTTAAATGGAACTTTTCAAGGCTTAAATCATTATATTTTCTAAAAATATGTGATTTCAGCAAAAATTAGGATCTCCCAAAAATTGTAAACCACTATTGTGGGATTACCCTTATTTAATAAATAGATCTCCTACATCAGTGCTTGTTGATAAAATGTCAATGGAGGCATGGTCGGGGAAAAATCCTTCACTTAGACATCTGAGAGTTTTTGGTTGTGAGGCATATGCACATGTACCTAAAGAGAAGAGAACAAAATTGGATTCTAAGGCTATCAAATGTATCATCAGCTACAACTATGGTGTGAAAGGATACAAGCTTTGGGACCCTGTTGCACAAAAGGTAATTTATTCCAGAAGTGTTATTTTTAGAGAGACTGAATCTTCTCTTGTTACTTTTCAGCCAAAATAGCATAAAGAAATTGAACAGAAAAAGGATGTGGTTCAACTTCCTTCTACGCCTGAGGAAGTTGAATTGAGACCCCAAAATAGACAAGAAGTTGAGGAGAGCTCATCAAGCTCTAAATATTTAGAAGAGGAAGAAGAGAAGGAAGAAGTGGAAGAACCTCCACCTCAACTTGTTTGAAGGTCTACAAGGCAAAGGCAACCACCTCAAAGGTATGGGTATTCACCTGATGATTGGAAGTGTATTTTTTCTTTGAGTACTAACGTTGATGAGCCGAGATCTATGCAAGAGACTTTGGGTATGAATGATGTAGAGTCCTAGAAAAAATCCATGGATGAAGAGATGGAAGCTTTTAAGAGGAATGATACATGGGACCTTGTACTATTGCTTGAACGTCAAAAACCTATTGGATGTAAATGGGTGTTTAAGAAAAATATTGGTTCAAATGGAAATGTTGAAAATTATAAGGCACAATTGGTTGTGAAAGGATACTCTTAGGTTGAGGTTATTCATTACAGTGAGATCTTTTCTCCTGTTGCTAAACTGAAATCCATTCGGTTTTTATTATCTATTGTAGCAGCTTATGATCTAGAGGTGGAACAAATGAATGTGAAAACTATGTTCCTTCATGGTGATTTGGAGGAAGAAATTTATATGACACAGCCATAGCACTACATGGTAAAAGGTAAAAGCAATGTGTTTTGTAAGTTAAAGAAATATTTGTATGGCCTTAAACAAAGTCGTAAGATATGGTACCAGAAGTTTGATACACATGTGTTGAGTTTGGGATTTATGCGATATAAATTTGATCGTTGTGTATATTTTAAATATGACGGTGATTATTTCTTGGTAATTGCTTTATATGTTGATGGCATGTTGTTTATTCAGAAAGGAAAAGGTTTAATTACATAATTGAAATCTCAGCTCTCTGTGAAATTTAAAATGAAAAATCTTGGTGCAACAAAACACATACTTGGGATAGAGATTAGAAGAGATCATGAGAACAGAAAGTTATGGCTTAGCTAGAGTAAGTATGTTTGTTTTGATTTGTAAAGGTACAACATGCAGGATTGTAAACTACTTTGTGTTCCTGTTACATTGGGAATGAAGCTCTCTATTTCACAATTTCCTACATCCCCATTGGAGATGGAAGACATGAGCAAAGTGCCTTACCAAAGTGCAGTTGGAAGCTTAATGTATGATATGGTTTGTACAAGACCAGACATTACCCAAGTAGTGGGATTTCTTTCTCATTTTATGTCTAATCCGAGAAGAATGCATTGGGATGCAGTTAGAGGCTCTTTGGATATTTGTGGGGTACAATAGAGTACTCTATATTTTTTCATAGTACAGGAGATCAGCATTCCCTGAGTATTCGTGGTTTTGTGAATTCAGATTGGGTTGGTGATGTTGATAGCAGAAGGTCCACCAGTGTATATGTGTTTACTCTTAATGGTGGTGCAATCAGTTGGATGAGCAAGCGACAGGTTGTAGTCGCTTTGTCCACTATTGAGGTAGAGTATATGGTAGCTACACATGCTTGTAAAGAATCCATTTTTCTTAAGTGTTTATGTTCAGATATTGGATTGAAATAGGGTGTAGTTACACTTTATTGTAACAGTCAGAGTGCAATCTTCCTTGCGAGGAACCCAACTTTTCATGCTAGGACCAAACACGTTGATGTTCAGTATCACTTCTTGAGAGATATGGTTGAGGATGGTAGGGTGAAGTTGGAAAAGTAGAGACAGTGGTGAATTTTGTAGATGCATTAACTAAGACTGTGAACACAGTGAAATTTAGGTGGTGTTCTGAGTCTATGGGCCTTTCGACCCCTAGCAGTTGATCCATTATGGTATGTTCCCCTTGGCCCTTGCAAGGTATTCAACAAGTGGGAGAATGTTGGAAATGAGGTGTCTCAACCTTGCTATTTTCATATATTTTATTTATTCATTTAAGATTTTCCTATAACTGTTGCACATTTTTGGTGCTTTGAAAATAGAAATATCAGTTGTCAAAAGATGCCCATATGGAAGTATATCATGGAAGGGTTATTTTTAGATATATTATGACATATTTTATGACATTTTTGAGGGTCAAAAATCAAGGAGACTATTGTGGAAGTGAGAGCCTAACTTTAGACTAAAATATTGCATTTTTCGGCAATACACCTCATGAGAGGTTTTGCACATGGTTTTGTAAACCATGGATGGTTTCTTGTATAGTCAGAGGTCTATAAATTGAAGGCTTGAGGAGTAGTTTGTGTGTTGAGTTTGCAGGTACTGTTATGTTGTCAAATTGCTACTAGAATTCTTCTAGAATTTTTTACTGGTTATACTTCTGTAAAAGACTTGCTCTGCAATTGTATGTAATCTTGTTGTTGGATTTGAAATACATTGAGCAGGCTTTGGAGTGTGGGGTTTTTCACCCAAAAGGGTTTTCCCCACGTATATCTTGTGTTAATTGTTTATTTTTTGTTATGAATGTGTTTCTATATTTTTTGTAACTGTTAGATCAGTTTTAAAGTTTACATAATATCTCTTCTCAAGATTGGTGTAGGAAATTTTTTTTGATACTCTAATTTCCTTACAAAAATGGATGCCTAAATAAAAATTGCAAAACAATGCAATGCTAAACCCTGGATCAAGGATGCAATGCTTCAAATTTTAGAAAGTATATAATGTTAACATGTCAGGTTCACCAAAATGAAATGAAGGGAAAGGGAAACCTTAGAGTTTTCACCTTAGGATTTGAACACCTTTCCCTGATTTCATCAAAAATATATGGAATGGAATGGAATGGGATGGAATGGGGTTTTTATTGGATTTGGACAAGATATATGATTGACTTACAACTTGATAGGTGAGTCAACCTGCCCTTGAGAAAATTTGAAAGTGACCTAAGGATGAAATGCAATGATTCAATTGACCTAATGATGCAAACAACTATTGAATACAAAAATACTAGATCTAAAAAATCACTGAAAGAAACAGACTACAGAAATGAATTGAGCAGGACATTGTGCACTTGTGGTATAAAATTGGAGCTAAAAATGAAAGACATATATGCCCCAGGCATCGATGTCCTTGTAGGGCTAATTCATATCTATTTTAGTAGTCCTTTGATGTCATATCTAAGCTCTCATTTCTCGCTTGTCGCACTGTCATATCGTGCAGTCGAATAATTTTGTAAGTGATCATTCGTGAGTTGTCAAGATGTAGGGTTTCAATTGCAAAAATGAATAATTGATCTTCAAACTTCCTTCAATTCTCTTCAAACCTAAAACATTCACATTCAAAGAGAGAAGAAAGGTTGTGCCATTTAGGGGATTTCCTTGGTCAAACCTTGTGTTAGTGTTTCCACTTCCATAATTGCAATGTCAATGATAAATGGATAAATGATAGGAAAGAATGATGAATCAAAAAAGTGTTGCTACTCACCATCCTTTAATGGATTCATTGAAGGACTAAATTCATACACATCTCCTCAAGGCTTAGATATTTCTTTCTTGAAAATTGCTTGAATACCTACAAGGGTTAGATCTCACAAACAATATGAAAACATAAACATGAACACACTCACATACATTTGGACGTTATGTTTAGATCTTGAATTGCTGCAATAAATCCTCTAATGGTTGCTCTTGAATTGCTTGATAATGCTCTTGATAATTGCTTGATCATAAATTCTCCAACTTGCTAGATATTCCTTATTAGTTTTCAAATGATGCAATAACTACGTATTTATATGCAATTATTACATAATTTCCCAAAAAATAAATCTCAAAAGTCAACTTTAGATATTTGAATTTCAAATAGTAAAATGCCAACACCAATATATTTGAGTTTGGAGAAAAAATAGGGGGACATAGGTGCCACTATCCCAAACCTATTGTTTGGAGTTTAAGGAGTCGGGGGAAAAGTAATAAAAGAGAGCATTTGTTTTGTGCTTGAAAATTGTTAGAAAATATTTTAAAATGGGATGTGGAATGCATAATTTAGGAAATTAAGTGCTCAATTAGGTCCAATAACTTAAGGGGGGGGAAAACATAGAGTGAAATTGTCGAGGGTGACAATTTATGATGTTACAGTACTTTCATTTTCTTTCAATTTATTATTTCCTTTTAAATCTTGTTATCCACATCAAATTATTCATTCATGAACTACAAAGTGGAAATTTTTAGATTGATAGGGAAAAGAGATGACAAACCATAGATTAGCTAATAGGGTGAGGTTCCTATGGAAGTTCATTAGCTCAAGTTTGATCTACCCATAAGCAAAATGTCAACCTTATATGCTAGTCCCTAGGATTCTTTTCTAATATCCTATTAATGACATCATGAAAATTGTTATTAGCAGACTCTACTACCCCATTACCTTGTGGATAATAATTTGATGGAAATTTTAAAACAAACTATGTTCATAACCACATTGCATTAAATTTTCAAAAGAAAAATCTAGGCCATTGTAACATACTAGAGAAAATGAAATTCCAAACTTGGTAATAATATTCTCTTCAATAAATTTGATTACCACTTCCATAGTGAAATTATTATAGGCTTGTGCCTCAATTCAACATGTACAATATCCAGTTGTGATTAAAATAAACTTGTGTCTTTTAGAATAGTTTGCATTAACGAAACCAATAAACTCCTTGGGCCCCATTGAGAAAATGGTCTTACCTCATATAGAGGTTTTAGTGGTATTGAAGGATGTCACTCTCTTGTTGCATTAGTTTGGCACAAATGACATGATCTAACATGTTGGTGAGCATCACGAAAAATATGAGGCCAATAATAGCCCACTCAAATAATCATGTGTTGTAGCATCACTGGAGCCATGACTTGTTTTGTATTTTTTGTGGAATTATATTAAAAATTATGCTTCAACATGATCTAAACATATCAAATAAATATCTTCAAAACTATTTTGATACAACACTCTTGACTTGATCATATAGTTGGCACTCTTCGTTATGCCGAGAGGCGTAACCTACAGTGACAGCACGGGTGTAGCGTGGCCGTGTAAAAAAAAATGTTAACTTATAAAAAGTAAAAGCCGACAACCAAAGCGTTTATTAAATATTAGATATTTTCTGTCATAAATTTTCCAACTAATTAATTAAAAGCCGATAACTAAAGAGATATGAAATAGTATATCGTTTCGGTCATAGCTTTTGGAACTCATATAAATAGGAAGTAAATAGTGGGAATAAAAAATAGATTATTATCGGGAATAGTGCGAATAAATACAGAGGTGAAGGAATAAATAGTGCGAATAAATACAGAGGTGCAAATAGTGCAAATAAATACAGAGGTGCAAATAGTGCAGATAAATACCATGAGAGAAAAAAAGTAAGTTACATTATAATATTTGTTTTATTATAAGTAAATAAATTTTTAATAAAATATCTATTATAAGAAAGTAAATATTTTTTTAGTTTTATTCTTTTTGGGTAAAAAAATAATTCTATTATAATGCTTTTCAATTACAAATAAGAAAGTAATTTAATGTAAAATATAAATATAATATTAATTGTTTTTAGTTTTATTCTTTTAGGGTAAAAAAGTTAATTTCATAATGCTTATATTATAATATTTTTTTATAAGCAAGTAAATAATTTTTAATAAAATATCTATTATAAGAAAGTAAATATTTTTTTAGTTTTATTCTTTCTAAAAGGTAATTTCATTAAAAACATTTTAATGCTTACATTATAATAATTGTTTTATTATAAGTAAGTAAATAATTTTTTAATAAAATATCTATTATAAGAAAGTAAATATTTGTTTAGTTTTATTCATTTTAGGGTAAAAAAGTAATTCTATTATAATGCTTTTTAAAGTAATTTAATATAAAATATACATGTATTATTAATTGTTTTTAGTTTTATTTTTTAGCCTAAAAAAGTTAATTTCATTAAAATGTTTTAAAAATGTTTTTAATGCTTATATTATAATATTGTTTTTATAAGCAAGTAAATAATTTTTTAATAAAATATCTATTATGTCATAATGTTTATATTTAACATGTACAATTTATCACATATAAAAATAATCAAATAGTGCAATGGATTAATAGATTTGATTTGTAATTGAAGTGTTATGGGTTCAACTCTCATTGTGGGTTTAAAAATTAATATATTTTTTAATTAATTTATTTATCACTAATTTTATTGAAAATCTTATTAATTAACAAACTTGTAATCATACAAAAATTAAAGTAAATATGTAGTGCAATGGATTAGTGTGTAGAAAATAAACAAATATCACTACTTTAAAAATAATACTAGCCAAGGGAATATGTAATTATTTTTTTAACAATGTCTTTTAATATTGTATTTGGTTGATAAAATTATTTATATACCTATGAACCATTAAGTGTCCTTACGAATTCTTAACAATTTTAAAGATATATTAATTTTTATTACAATTTGTAGGATGCCTCGTCGTCCAAGGACAAGTTTTCAAAATGAAGAGCAACGAAGAGAACATCGAAGAGAATATGCTCAAAATTATATGAGACAATGAAGTGAACAAATGGCTAATGCACAAAGAGAGGAAGCAAGGAGTTTTACAACTGAAGAGCAACAAATAGAACAAAGGAGAGAATATGCTCATAACTATATGAGACAACGACATGAACAAATGAATGATGTACAAAGACAAGAAGAAAGGATTTGTCGAAACCAAAATGATAGAGAAAGAATCCTTAAACGTAGGGCAGATATGGCAACGAAAGAGATTGAAGCAAAAATGAGACAACATGCAGATAAAATGGTAACACATCATTCACGAATTCAAAGAACTATGCATTTTGATCAATTGAATGAGATAGAAAGACAACAAATACAAGTGCGCAATCGTGAATCAGTTAAAATACATCATCAATCTCATGGGAATGTTGAGGTTAGTTTTGAAGGGGTGAATTCTATTACAATAGATCGTGTGCTACAAACACCAGATGATAGAATTCAAAATGTAATGAATGTTGATAATAGAAGAGATCAAGAAGTAATTAATAATAATACAACTACTGAGATTGATTTGAAAAGTCTACAAATGATATTTCGACATGGACTAGATAAACTTTCCACACCAAGTATGTGTTATATTTGTGAAGAGAGTTATCCTGCAATGAAGGTTGTACGGGTAACTAAGGGCCCTATTTACAATCAATGTCGACAAGAGAGGAACGAACATCAATTTTCAGCATTAAACAATATGGATCATGGTCCACAACCATCGGAACTTGCAAATTTAACACAAATAGAGGAAATGTTGATAGCATGTGTCAACCCAATACTTCAAGTAACACATGCAACTGGAGGGCAATACAAATATAAAGGACATACCATAAGTTTTCCACAAGAAGTGAGAGAAATAGCTAAAAGTTTACCACATCAAATAAAAGATTTACCAGTCATTATTGTTCAAAAAAAGGATCAGCGTGGAACAACTTATAATTTTACAGTTAATAGAGAAAGGGTATATAGAGCACTTAAATATAAAATAGAACATGATAGGTTCTATAAAGATGTTCAAATTGATGAAAATGTGCTTAGTGAACTTACATGCAATTCAGATCACAACATTTTTGACCAACTGAATTCTGTTTATATGGAGTTTGATTCAAATGTAGATGAGTATGTATTTGTGGGTCCAATATTGGAGATAGATCAAGGAAACATTATTAATCACACTACATCAATGGCCTCTAAACCACCAAATGCTCGAAGAGAGATGGAACTAATTCATGCATGGGTAAATAACCCTAATGTAGATCCTGGATCACTAATTGATGGGCCAGGAATTGGATCATCTCCAGTGAATGAGTATGTTACTGAAGGATTACTTGATATGGCTTTTCCAACACTATTCCCAGATGGACGATGTGATTGGATAGAACCACGAATGAGGAGAGTTCATCTACATGAGTTTGTTGAGCATTTATTCAGATATAGAGATCATCGTTTTGGAAGACACCCACGATTTAGATATTATATGATGAATATGATTATGTGACATCGTGCACAAAGCTCATCTACGGTGTTTGTCAAAAAGAGCTTGCAAGATATGCCAATCACAATCAATGAGTTAAGAGAACATATGGAAAATGTTCCTCATTCACATCTAGCCGACCGTCTAATGCATTTTGGTACAATGCTAAGGGGTACAAGGTCTTATTGGGCAAAATGTCGAGCTGAATTAACTAATCTATTGCATCAAATTGGAACACCAACAATTTTCTTTACTTTGAGTATATAAGTTATGTATTGGCTAGATTTACATGCATTAATGCCAGGGACACATCCAACTAACCCAAAAGAAGCACAAAAATGGAGACGACAAAATATTATTGACTATCCACATATTGTGGCACATTACATGCACCTACGATATACAATATTTTGCAAGGAAATACTACAAAAGGGAATGAAGGTAAAAGATTATTGGTCAAGATATGAATGGAAACATAGAGGAATACCACATGTGCATGGATTCATATGGTTAGATGGAGCACCTAACATAGACAACCTTAATTGGAGAAATGCTTATGAAATAAAAAATGTTCAAAAATATTTTGATTCTATTGTTCATGCATGGAATCCATGGGGAGACCCACATCAAAGAAACATACAGGTATGGTATTAATTATCAATTATATATTCTTTTTACAATATATGATACTTAAAATTTTGTATTTCAATTAATAAAATATGTTATATCATGAATGATAGGTCCTATAAAATTTTACACAACATCCATGCCTTTGAAATACACAACAGCTAAGCCAAATAGACTTGGCACGTGACTATGAAGAGTTGCTCAATTGTGTTGAACGCCATACAATGTGTAAAGAGGGTGCTTGCCTTCGAAAAAAAAGAGGAAGAATGGTTTGTAGGTAAGATATGTATACTTTCATATATTTTGTACCAATAAATAACTAAAATGTTTATATAAGCTAACAATTTACTCTTTGTTTGTAGGTACAATGCACCATGGCCATTACATCTAGATGGACCAAAATTATTTGAAGATCCAACCACGGGAGATAAAGTATATGAACCTGCAAGAAATGATGATTGAGTAAACACACATAATCGTAATATACTTCAGTTATGGAGAGAAAATGTCGATTGGCAACCAGTTCTTTCAAGACATGTTGTAATAAATTATATTGCAAAGTATGCAGCAAAAGCAGAAAAGAGTTCAGAAACTTATCATCAAATCTTAATGCAACTTGCAAATATTGAAAACCCAGATGAAGTGGCATCAAAGGCGTATAGGAGACTTCTAACAGAAACCCTCATTGAGAGAGACATTGGAGCACAAGAAACATGTCATATGTTATTGGAGTTGCCATTGGTAGAATGTAGTAGAGTATTTGTTACATTAAATGTTTCAAGAGAGGTGTTCAAGCCAGTGTTAAAAAATGAAGAAAATGATGATGATGGACATCTAAAACATTTCATTCAAGGATGCATGGATAGACCATATGTAATGGAAAGTATCACACTTATAGATGCAGCTAGATCATGGACATATAATCCCAAAAGAAAAAGAGATAACAAATGGGAACCAAGGACTATGGCAGCTATTGTAAGAGTGTTTCCAAGATTTACCACCATACCTACACGTCAATCAGAAAAGTGGGTTGATTTTTGTTGGTCAAAGTTATTGTTGTACAAGCCATTTTGTAATATACAAAGGGATATTGGACTTGATGATAATACAATTATGTCAAATTGGGACTCACTTAATTATGATCCCTGGCATTTAGAACGAAGAATTATTTCAGAAGAAATTGGAAATCATAATGATTCTGAAGATGAGGATAATTTACCAAATGATCAGAATATAATTGAACATGAGTGGGAGATCATATCAAGATTACATCGTGGACAAATTATGGATGCAACAAAAATAGATATGCTAGGAAGAAGAGATATTGATAGACAAACTCCATGGAGTGTTGAATATCAAGGAGAAGAGTATACAAATAATGCAATAAATTTTATCAACTCTATGAAAGAAAATGGCTTACTGATACCTAATGATATGTTGTTGACTATATCATATGGAACATTAGGTGCTAAGCAAAAAAAAGCACTTGATATTATTATGTCACATTATAATCGACAGGATGATGTCATGCCACTATACATGATAATTCAAGGAACAGCTGGAACAGGTAAATCATATTTGATTAATGCAATTCGTCAAGCTCTTTATGATGCATCACAGCCAGAACATTCTCCCTTATTATTACTAGCACCAACTGGAGTTGCAGCCTTTAACATTGGTGCATCAACAATTCATTCAACTTTAAGAATACCTATTGCAGATTTTGTTGAATTAGAAGGAACAAGGCTCACAAGTCTTCAAGAAGAAATTCAACATATAAAATACATATTAATTGATGAAATGAGTTTTATTGGACAAAATTTGTTACAAAATATTGATTCAAGACTACACCAGGCTTATCCTGAAAAAGCAAACATGAGTTTTGGTGGAAGATCAATCATTTTGGTGGGGGATTTGGGACAACTACCTCCTGTAAGTGACAAACCACCTTATGATAGTAATACACGTGCAAAAATATTATGGGAAGAGTTTAAGATAGTTGTTACGTTGGATAAGGTGTTTAGACAAGAAGGTGAAAGTGAAGACCAAAAAAGGTTTCGCCAATTGCTCACAAATATCACATCCAACCATAGATGATTGGAAATTACTCATGACAAGAACAAATGCTTCATTACATCCAACAATTAAGGAGGAGTTTGATAATAATATTCATCTATTTGCAACAAATGATAATGTACATAGCCATAACAAAAAAAAGTTACATTCATTAAGAAGACCAGTAGCCCGTAGCATTGCAAGCAAAGAAGGTAGCGCCAATCCAGCAGAAGGTCAGAATGATGAATTGGATGTTGAATTATTAGTTTCAAAGGATGCAAGGGTCATGTTAACATCTAATTTATGGATAGAAGCTGATCTTGTGAATAGAGCTTTAGGATACATCAAAAATATCATATACAAACTTGGATGTGGCCCACCAGATCCACCTACATATGTTATGGTTGAATTTGATAATTACTCTGGAATTCCTTTTGAAGATGCATCTCCAAATTTAATTCCAATTTCACCAATACAAAGGGGCCGCACATGTCAATTGCCCCTACGATTGGCTTGGGCACTAACGATCCATAAATCACAAGGATTAACTCTTTCCAAGGCAACAATTGATATAGGACCAAGAGAAAGGGTAGGATTAACATTTGTTGCTATATGACGTGTTAAGTCTTTGGATGAAATTAGAATCTCACCACCATTTACATATGATCGTTATGAAAAAATGAAGACAGGAAAACAACTCACCAAAAGAAAAGCAAAGGAAGAAAGACTAAAATCTTTGGAAACATAACATGTTTATGTGATGTATATATTTTTCAAGTGAATTCTTCTATTAATATTGATATTAAATTTTTGGTATAAAAGGTGAATTGTCTCATTCATTATGAATTCTATTGTACACATCTCTTTGTGCATTTGAATAAATATGATATGAATCACAATTTGTAAAGTATTATAATTCTTTATTTAAAATAAAATATGTGATAAATTATTATTTTACATTGCACGTTGTGGATGCTACTAGCTTATCTATCTTAATATATTAATCTATATATTATATGCCGAGAGATATCATTTTCGAGGCGTATTTTTTAAATTCAAAAAAGCAAAAAAGCAAAAAAAATACGCCTCGACAATGATATCTCTAGGCGTATAATATATAGATTAATATATTAAGATAGATAAGCTAGTCCTTAATACTCTTCTTTGGATAGAATTCAAGATGGATAGGCACTAGTTATTCAAAATATAGAACACAACATCCTAATATCATTCATAATTTATTATTGTACTCAATATATATTGTTGGCAGTTGATTTGTGTGTCAAATTTTTCCAGAGTTTGTGATAGCCCTTTTCCTCTAAAAAGTTGAACATAAGATGAATATCTAAATCAAATTTCTAAAAAATAGCCATCAACTTGCCTCGTCTTTTTCCAATTTTACTCTATAATAATAGTGACTTAATAGTAGCATCTAGAACATTAGCAAACACTTTATTCCTTAGGACATAATGTTTGAATTTATTAACTATCCTTACCAACATGAATGCATATTTATCTACATAAAAATACCTCACTTTTGCATTCTTGAAAGGAGAAATCGTGAATTTATTTATCTTCCATCTCTTATTTCTCCTCTCAACAATAAAATAGTTTACAAAAATATTCAAATGAAAAAAAGCATATGTAGAAAAGTTGTATATAATTTGGACTAATCAAGATTGGTGCTTCTGTAATGCACTTTTTAATCTCTTTACAATAATGTGTTGCTTAATTTTTCCACTTTATTTTGGCCCATTCTTTTTTATCATTCATTTAATGGTTTCATAATTTTTTCAAAACCAATAATAAATTTCTTGACAATTTTTATTTTTCCAAAAAAGGATTTCATCTCTTTCTTGCAATTGGGCATGGGCGACTGTAGTGTAAAAAAGTGTACTCCTTTTTAGGTGATAATACAATTTCACACTTAGTTTTGACCTATTTTAGTGACCTTGCATTTATGCACTTTTTCCCTTCCTAAATAGGCCCCTAATTACCTTTATTATGCATCCCAAGGCCTATTTTTATCATTTTTTGACATTAAAACATGCATTGAACAAGTGCATTTAATTAATTAATAATCTTGAAACAAATTGGTCCTGGCCTTATAGGCCATGACCCATTTTCCCATGAGCGAATGGGTCCTTAAGTCCTAGATCCCAAATTTTAACATGTTTTTAGTGGTATTTTAAAGTCTCAAATTCAAGTTTCAAGTGTTAGCTATCAAGATATAATATTCGGGAAATTAAAGAAGAAGCCTATAAAACCTAGTCCTTTCACCATTTCAAACTAGATAGCAAGTTTGAGAGGTAAAGGAGAAAGGACAACTTTTGAATAACATTCAAACATTCAAATTTGAAGTCTTGGAGAAACATTTTTTTGTATTTGTAGGTCTTCAAGATCATTTTGTCAAAGATTTCATCAAGCATTGTTCACATGATTGTTTAGGTTGATGCAAATGGTGGACCATGATGGATTCTAGGTTTGGGAGATACATTCAGCCATTTTCCTTAACCTAATGAATTGTTTCCTAGTGTGCCCATCTTCAAGCTTCATTCTACTAGCAACCTACAACAAGGTATTATCATACTTCAGATTTATTAAAGGGTGTTTTGACTTCTCCCTAATTGATTCTTTGTCATTTATCATTGTCATGTAGGAATCACACTCTAATGCACTTAAGTAGGATTTATTTGCATATTAGCTCATAACAACCTTAGATGCACTTAAGGTTAGGACTTGCACACACTATCATTTATCAAATCTTTATCTTTTATCAATGTTTAATTACCAAACTTGGGGTTTGACTGAGGAAAACCCCCATATAAACAAACCAACATTTTATTTTGTGGATTTGTTACAGATCTGAATTCGAAAGTGAATATTTGTAGGTACAAGAGTAGAGTGCAAACAGAAGACTACAATTTCAGTTTTTGAAGTTTCAAAAGAGGACACTAGGACCCATTCACCCTAGGGCGAATGAGTCCTTGATCAAAGATCAAAACCCACTTTTCATCATAGGTGCACACCATCATATCCTTCTCAAATCTTCCTACAAGTTGTAATTTTCATTTTTGTTATCATAGCACTTTGCATTTCAAGTATTAGGTTACATAATTCATTTGGTTAATTCACTTTAAATCGTTCTAAAATATTGCTTGAATTAGTCATTTCTGTCATAAGAAAGAAGAGATCCCAAGATCCAAAATAGGGTTGACTCACCTCAAGGTTGAAAGTTAATCCTATCCTTTTGTGATCTTCTCTCTTTCTAATGAAATTGAGGGATAGGGGTGTTTGAATTCTAGGCCATTGCATTCCACATTGGTTGAATTGATCTCCCCCCTCTTCCTTTCATTTTAGTGACTTTAGGATTTCCTCTACCCTATCTATATCGATGGAAATACTTTGATATCCAATACCCTAAAATAATTCCTTTAATCACTCTAAAGATACATTTATATGGGTTTAAGAAAATGCCATGATCTTTTCAATGTTGGAGTATCTTCTAGAGATCTACCACATGATCAACTTTTTTCTTCAAGAATACTATAAAATCATCCATATAAATAATAATACAATTACCAACCAAAAATTTAAATGCTATATACATGGCTCTTTGGAAATTTTCTCCAACATTAATCAACCTAAATGGAATCCTTTTATATGTAAATTTCCTCCACTTTGTAGTAAATGTGGTCTCCAATATGTCTTCATGTTTGACCAACACCTAATTTTCGCCTAATTTAATATCAAGAAAGGAAATCATTTGAGAACCACTAACATTATGAAGAACCTCACCAAGAGAGGATCTAGGATAGTTGTCTTTTTATAAGGTTTATTCAAATTTCTAAAGCCAACACATAGTTATATTTTTCCATTCTTCTTTCTGAAGAGTACTAAATTGGCAACCCATGTTGAATGTCTATTAAGAATATGATCTTTGTTGATAGTAACTTTTGACCTTCTTTGAATATTAATGTTTCTAATAAGGTGTTAACAGGCTACTACTTTTATCTAAAGTGCTTCATATTTATCTTTAAAGGGATGTTATGAGTAATGATCGATGTGTCAAACATTTTAAAATCCCCATAGCCTTAGGCAATGAATTCTTTGAAATCCTTTAGTGTAGCAATGGTATCCTCTTTCTCTTTAGGAATGTATGATTTTTCAATGAAAACATGCTTTACCTACTAATCATTACCCATATTGTAAGGCTCATATTTGCCTCCTTCTGAATTTTAAGGCATCCTTTGTTTGGATTGAGGATCTAAATCAAGTATTTTCTCTAAACCAGCCATTCCTTTCAAAATTCTACTCGTTTTCAAATTATTTATTCCTTATCTTCATTCTTTCCATTATGTCTTGATCAAATTCATCAATAATTTGATTTTCAAAAAATCCAAAACTAATTAAAAATTCTAGAATGTGTTTTTCATCTTCAAAAACTTAGAAATTTATGATATTGTCAAGGAATGTTGAAATGGGAACTAATTCCACAAAAAATCTCTTTAATTTGGACCAATTCATTGGCTCCAAGTTACTTGTTGCAACAACTAATACATTTATGATGTGACTTTCTTTTAGGAATGAGTTTAATATTGAAAGCATAAAAAAAATTGCTACATATGAAAAAGGGGACCCTAAAGTTTAATATGTGAAACCTAGAGCGAATTAGCTTCCTTTTTCAGGGCGGAGGGCCTAGCTCAATTGGTTAAAACATCATGTTGCAGGTAAGAGGTCACGAGGTCTAGTCTCCCCTTCATCCCTATGGTATCGGAGGGCATGTCGTACCAGTATCATTGATCACGTGAAAAAAGTTTACCAGGCACATTGCAGTTTATAGGGAGGCTACCTGATTCCTGCAATCTAAAAAAAAATTAGTTTCCTTTTTCAAAATTACATTAAAAGGGAGATCAGCAAAATGAATAGATTCACTATAAACCATGAAGGCGAGCCAATCATACCTGGATCTCCTTTATTAGGGCCTTAAAAGTGGATTGGAAATGATTTGAAATGATTAACCTAATTAAACTATATAACCTAATATGATAAATGCAATATTTTGACAACACACGAACTAAAATAGTAAATTGCAGGCAAATTTGAGAAGTGTCAAAGATTGTGCACATGTCACAAAAAGTTGGATCTGACATGCAAAGTAGGGCATAGGTGCCTAGGGGTGTATGGGTCCCTAATAGGGGTCCTAAAACTGATTTTATAGTCCTTTGATGTTGGATCTAGCCTTCTATTTCCTGGTTGCAGAGTTTTCAAAATGTCATCAGGTAATTCTATGGTTCATTTTTTGTAGCTTGACGAATTTTAGGGATTTGAATGCAACAATTGACAATTTTCTTTCAATCCTCTTCAAACCTATAATCTACACATTCAAAGAGAGGGAAATTATTGGGCCATTTAGGGGATTTCCTTAGTCAAAGCTCATGTAAGTGTTTCGACTTCCACAATGGAAATGTCAATGATAGGAATGATAATTGAAAGGAAATAATGACAAAATCACAAAATGCTACAACTCACCACCCTTCAATGGCTTCCTTAAAGGACTAAATTCATGCACATCACCTCAAGGATTTAGATCTTGCTTGCTTGAATTGCTTGAATTCTTTGGAGACCTACAATAAGGGTTACTCTTCACAAAACACAAACATGAACACATAAACTTTGACATGGTGTTAGATCTTGAATTGTTGCAATAATCTCTAAAAATGTTGCTCTTGACTTGCTCTTGACAATAGTATTTTATCATGAATTCTTGTTCTAGTTGTTATATTTCAAATGATAAAATAACTAGGTATTTATATGAAATTGTTCTAATTTCTCAAAAATTAGATCCCAAAAGTCGACACTTGAAATTTGAAATTTGAATGTTAAATTACTGCCAATGACATATTAAAAATTGGTCCTCAGCAAGATAGGGGGACACATACTCCCATGTTTGTATGCTTCCTAGCCCTATCTTCCAAGACTTTTAGTTTTGAGATCAAAAAATTAATTGTTTTCATTTATTCAATGCTTGAAATCC
Source organism: Sequoia sempervirens (assembly GCA_007258455.2). NCBI lineage: Eukaryota > Viridiplantae > Streptophyta > Pinopsida > Cupressales > Cupressaceae > Sequoia > Sequoia sempervirens. The sequence continues at coordinate 280,548 of VDFB02386642.1, read as the reverse complement.
TTTGGAAAGTGGTAAAAATGGGGCTTTAGAATGCATAATTTTAGGAAATTAGGGACTTAATTAGACTCATTAGTTTAGGGGGAGGAAAACATAGTGTGAAATTGTTAAGTGTGATAATTTTTTACACTACATTTAGCCCCCACTTTAGTGAGAGTATGAACTTATGCTTAGACTAACACTAAAGTAGAAAAATATATGTCAAGATGGGTCTAATTATCCAAATGTTGAAGAGGTAGGATGAAAAAGGATCAAGGGGGTGCGCAAGCCCCCAGGATCTAGGATCCCATGGAAAACCAACATAAGCACAAAGGAACATGCACATGCATGTAGGATATGCAGCAAGACAAAATACACAAACATACATGTCAAAAAACATGAAGTATACATGATGAAGACATATGTCACAATGGAACATAAAGATGAAAATGAAATGGAAAGAAAAATGATGTAAACACAAAGAAGACACATAAAAAGGAACACAATCAAAACACAAGGTTAGTATTAAGAGATTCAAGTTGGTAAGGCAAAGAGACCTCAATCTTAAATTGTCTCAAATACCAATGTCATCCATTGAATAAAGGAATACTCCATGAGGACTAAAGTCAACTCATCCATCGAATAAAGGAATATACTCCATGAGGACTAAAGTCATACACATCACTCATGGAACACATGGCTCTAGTGGAAAGAAAGATTTATTATGTTAGGTGGCCATGTTAAAAATGATGCTCAATTTCATGATCCAACAAGCTCCACTATGTTGAATCCAAAAATTCACCTCAAGGGGTGCATAAATGACAATAGGATGAGGTTAAAAACTCAAGGGGTGGTGTATCAACACCACAGAGATGATAAAAATAACAAAGTGGCTTTTCTTAATATACAAAAGGTTGTGTACCTTAGGGAATATTGCTCATGACATCATCACCAAGAGAGGACAAGTCATGGAAAAAGAAATTCACGCCTTAGGGAATACTAGCCATAGCATTACCACCAAGGGAAATGTTGTATGCAAATAAAGGTCACACTCTTGAGGGATATCAAACCCAATATCACCAAAAATGAGACATTAACATAGATCAAGAAGGCCACACTTTGATTAACAAGGTAACACTTCCTAGGAGATTTATGCTATCATCACTAAGAAGGGACTATTCTTATGCAAACAATTAGTAGGGGACTATATGCCCTCCTTAAAATGTTAGTGTACTTGCTACACTAAAATTTTAAGGAGGTAAAGAGGTATCCCTTGCTAGAAGGAATACACCTATGACAAGGCTACCTAACCCTTTTCCCCCCAAGTGTAGGGACAAAGGTGAGCCAAATATGCTACTCCTTGCAAAATGAAAGATGGCTGCATAAAGCCTAGTTTATACCCTCATGAATGGTAATGAGTATTTTACAACACTAAAACTACCACATGGCAAGGAGTAAAGAATAACGAATGTTAATGGATTATATTTTTAGTTTTATCCCCATAAGGATCAAATTCTCTTAATTTCTTCTTTAAAGCATGACATTCATCAGTAAGGTGTTAAGTGTTCTATGATACATGCAATAAGACATGACTGTACTCTTTCCTTTCTTATCTTCTATATCACAAATAGGTAGCAATATAATGTGTCCTAGTTTGATAAGTGTGTCTAAGGCTCTTTTAGTCTTGGTTATAGGATGCAGGAAAGGTAACTTCTTAAGTTTATATTTCTTGGTTGGTGGAACAATAGTTTGATGTAAAGGTGGAGGATATTGATAACGTAGTCCTTTAGTATCTTCATATGGTGTTTGTTCCAAGAGGGAATGGACTTCATGCTCATTATTTATGTTGCATCCTTGTTTTCTTAAGATTATAAAGCCTTTTCCATAAGTTTGTTCCAAGTTAATGGTTGTGTTTGTGATTTATGCTCATATGATGGAGGGTTGGTTGATGTGCTTTCCTTGTGATTTTTATTGATAGGTTTCTTCATGCATGTTGTTTGAGGTGTGCCTTGTGATTCATTTTTTGGATGTAACAAAGTGAATGTTTCAAGTGGTGGCATGGTAGGATATTGTTGGTATGGGGTAGTAGGCAATTACATCGAGGGATAAAAGGTTGCATTATTCTCAAGGTTACATAAGGAATTTGGTATGAACTCATGCATGCTCTCTTTTTCTTGATCTAGGACATCAAAATTACTTGTAGTAGGAGATGAAGTATCATGGATGTCGTTATCAAAATTTGAATTATCACCAAACACACATCTTGAAACATCAACCAAAGATTTCAAGGACATCAAAATTTTACAAAAACACATATCCATAATGAAATTTTGTAATGAGGTTCAAACTATTAATCCACAGGTGAAGCAAAATTAAACAGAAACTTTGAATAGAGGTTCCTAAGAGTGTTCTATCATAGAAAGTTGACGTATACCCAGATAACAAGACAGAGTCACCTAGGGGCGTCTAAGTCTTCAACAGGGATTCTGTAAACTCAAAGTTTGACTATGTATTAAACTACTTAAGGATTCTGATTTTATTTGCAAACAATTGTAACATTAAGTAATTTCCCATAATTTTCTTACTTTATGCCAATTTGATGCAAAATGCAAGTATGCAAAAATGTTGAAGATGTTTAAAAACAAGTTATGAATGCAAATTTTAGATTTGAAATGTAATATTTATTGATTCTGAAAGGAAAATGCCTAGGAATGATGATTTTGATGCAATTTGAAAAGACAAACAATGCACTTTGTTTCACTTTTATGAACTATATGCAATATTCCTAAAAGCGTGCAATTATTGATTCCAAAACATAGATTTGCAAGGACCTACAAAATGAGCAGACTGAGATAGACAACTATGAAAAGGTTTTTTGATGCACCTATACAAGGAAAAGGTCACCCAATGGTATCTAAGTCCTTGACAAGAGGTTTGAAAATTAAAAAATTGAATATTTAAGTTGTTTAAGGTTTATGTTTATGTTTGCAAAGTGGTTTCACAGTTACTATTTTTTCTAGATTTTCTTAATGTAAGTGAAATACAATTGTATGACAATTTTTGAACAAAACATCACACTTTTGAAAGTAATTTTGAATGTAAATCTAATCTTAATTAGTGAAACACACCCAAATGCAAACTATAATGCAAGATATGATGCAATTTTTTTGGATTTTTATGACTTTTTATGATGCAAAATATGAAACCCTAAATGAGAAATGTGAGACAATATTATGTAAAACCTAGATCTAGGGTGAATGAATGCAATTTTCACAAGGTCTATGATGTCAAAACATTGGATTCACAAAAATGTAATTTAAGAAAAAGGGGACCCTAAAGTTTAATATGTGAAACCTAGCATTAATTAGCTTCCTCTATCAAATTACATTAGAAGGGAGATCAAAAAGATGAATAGATTGACTATCAACATATTGGAAGTGGATTCACTCTGGGGGGGAGGGGGGGTGTGAATCAGAGTGATATAATTTTTAACTTTGCATGACAAACTTTTGAAATATGAACCTTTCGAGCACACTAAAAGTATCCAAGCATTGACTGAATGAGGACATTAACATGAAATAGAATGAGAGACAAATAACATCACATAACACAAAGATTTCTTGAGTGGAAAAACCCTCTTGGGGTATAAAAAACCACTCGCTAAAATTTCCTTTTTATTAATCAAAGAGCGCCAACTCTGTAACAATGTGGAGCACCAACTCCCATAATCTTTCTGAAGCACCAACTTCATCAAACATTCAAGATATTGAAACCCATCAAAACCTTATAACTATAATCATTCTTTGCGGTCATAAAATTACAATAGGATACAAAATGATTTTGCAATAATGCCAATATAAAAAAAATCTTTGCAATGCAATCAGAGATTAAAAACAATATGAGCCCACTCTTCCTCTTTACAGTATGATTTCACAATAATATTCTATCCAAACTCTTTCTTCTCTTCACATTACACACTTTCAAGTGTTTTTTGCAAAGATATATATATATATACAATGTTTGTAAAACAGTTACTCATCTTTGTCAAGAAAACCCATATTCAATAACCAGAGTTTATAATCAAGTAAGATATCAATCAAGTATTTTTAAGAAAAAAAATCAATGATATGAAGATGAAAATACCACTGTGAGATGAAACCCTTGAGTTTACACTTGGGTTCAAAGTAGTTTCAGATTAGTTAAGAAATTTGTTTGAAACTTAAACTAATTTTTCTTTTCTTCTTTTACTTCTCATTTACCAGATTTACCTTTGAAAATCCAAAATAATGCATAGATATTACCTCTGTCATGGTGGATTTAACCTGTAAACAAAATCCCTAAAGTTCTCATGAAAATTGCCCAAACTACCACTTCTAGCTCAAGTGAAGACCACCAACTATCTTGCCATCCATCAAAGATCATCATAACTGAAAACCAAGTCAAAATACAATAACTAACATGCTCAACCTGCAACTGTAATTCTAGTATGGTGGCGCTAGGGTTCAAACTTTTGTTTACCCTATTTCTTTCTTCATCGAAACTCCAAACCAAAATGAATGAAATTTGAAATCCTAAAATCATATTACAATCATTTTGAAATCCATGTCACCCACACAATGAAATATTAAATGAGTGTCAAATCATAATCCACATGTGTTGTCCAAGTCAACACAGTCAACATACTCATTAAACAATAATACTATCGCTGCCAAGTAAGCAAACCAAGTATAATACATATGCCGACAATCCAAGTCTCTAAAAATATGTATTGATTGTTGTGCAATGCATAAGCCCGAAACATGATCGACCTTCAATCAAAAACCAAGGAAATGCCACCTTTCCAATCACTTTAAAAGTGATAACCATAGTGTATATTGTCGGCCTTAAGTGCTAATTCACTTTAAAAATAAATAGAAATGTCTTAATGCCAACCAACTTATATCACAATTAAACCATATGCCAAGATATAAATGAATATAAAATGTGAAACCATATAACATGTAAAGGCCCAAGAATGTCAAAATACTCTTTGTAAGAAATGATATGAAAAGTCTAAGAAATACCATTGCTTATGAAGCTATAGCAGCCAACTCAAGGATACAAGACTAACTATGTATCAATACAAACATCTCCATCTCATGTATAATGCAATAACTCTTGTGAAGCTATATGTATAGCATGTTAACATATGCACCAAACTAATCTGGCCATGAAGATAAGAAATGACAAAAACCAACTGATGAGTGTATATATTTATACCAATGATGCCAAATGAAATACCATACTCAAGTGTCAAGAGAGCATTAGTAAAATTCCAACCCAAAAATCCATGTACCAAATAATATACCATAACCATGGATACCAAAGAATTATGAGACAGCCATGAAGATCACCAATAGAATGCCATGAAGACATAATGAACCTTGTCAATGATGCTATGATCAATCTGATAATGAGCAACTGAAATAATATACATGTTGTACAATAAAGAAGTGCCAATTTGTCAAAATGAATTCAACTATTCCAGAATAAATTTTATCTGCACAAGAAGTTCAACATGATCAATACCACAATATGTGATGAACAAATTCCCAAACTACTAAATATACCAAAATGATCACCAAACTACTGAATATACCAAAATGATCACCAAACTACTGAATATACCAAAATGATCAACAAACTACTGAATATACCAAACTGAACACAAAGAGCACCAAGTATCATTAGACCAATCACTAATCAATTTTGTCATCAAGGACAATATACCACTAAGAGAAAGCCAACAAACTCCCACTTTGTCCTTGATGGAAAAAACCATCTGAAGTGAACATGATCACCAACCCAAAAGATACAAACTGAACAACCAATGAAAAAACCATCTGTAACCATCTGAAGTGAATATGATCGCCAACCCAAAAGATACAAACTGAACAACCAATGAATACTCATATTTCTCCCCCTTTTTGTCTCAAGGACAAAGGGTGAATACGGAAATACCAAAAACCAGTAACTCATCTAGTTGCAAATATAGCAAAGAAGTAGAAAAATAAATCACAAAAGCAGCAAAAAGTTGCTAGAAGAGCTAAGAAGCGCCCCCTAAAGCAATGATCTGTTTGAGCAAGTAACAATTGAGAGACAACTCCCAATCTAGATCTGAACTATTAAAGACTTCTTTAGATTCAAAGATGTATGTGAGCCAAATGGAATAGATCTTGTCTTCTAACAAAAAAAAATTTGGCGTTGAATGGTTTTACTATCCTTAAAAAGTGGACATGAAATGGTGATTCACTAATCACTAAGTAGCTCACTTCATACTAAAGTAGCACTGAGCATAGAAGCAAATAAAATTTTCAAACTAGTTGAATTTACTTCACATTGCCCAAAAATATGAAAGGGTATTGTTCATTTTAACATAAAAACTTGAAAGCATATTTGACATCATACTGTGGTCATAATCCAAACATATTGTTCAACAAGATCAAGATGACTCTCAATTTGTCAATTACGATAATGCAATGAAACAGTTTTTAATGCCAAACTACAGCACAAATATAAAGCTCTTCCACTCTACTGCTGCAAACCAAGCAACCTTACCAATTACAACATGGAGCTCCCCCTGATTCTTTACAAATGAAATGCCAAAAGAGGAACTTTTCTAGTGTAATAATGTAACACGGTAGAATTGTGTTACCATGAATTTGCAACAATAAACTTCTCCTTATGACAGCAAAGAAAACTTGTGCAACAAAGCAGTAGAATCGGCCAAAACAAACAGTAGTTTGAAAAAAACATTATTTTGTACTGATATGATATTGTCCTTTGATCATGAAAGCACCTTGAAAGACTGTCAGAAAAATTTGTCAAATTTGTGTGACAGAGATGCCAAAATTGTTCTGTCACTGCAACATTATAAAGGTTTGCACTATGCAACAGTTAACAAAAAAATGAAATGTCATTGGAGATGACACCAATATCATAGTATCAACCAACACTTAACAAACACCAATATCAACTGTCACTTAACAAACATCTTGAATGATCTATCATCTGATCAAGATAAACATGAACAGCTAAAAAGAACTCCTCTGAAACTTATTTCATTTTTCCTTGTTTTATTGTGTATATAATACACTATTCTCTCATCTCTCAACACTGTATAGAAGTTTTCTTGCATGCTCAATTTCTTGAGTCTATTTGAATATCTTGTACATATCCACTGTGCAAAAGAGTTTAATAGAGCACACAAAAAACATATCTTTGTTTCATGTCTATTAGGGTACTTGCAACTTTTCAACATTTTGACAATAATCCTCTTTTCTTTATACTTTGGTGGATGCCACTGATTCTAACACAATAGATGATCACAAACACACATTTTAGCTCTGTCTTGTCTACATTGTCAACACTTTTTATAGACATATGAGTGTATCAACTAGATTTCCCTCAGCATTGTTTAACCTTTTCATAGAATTATTCAATCTCTATATTGCCCTGTACAAACAGGTATTTAGACTACTTGGACACCCAACTCACATATCAAGCTTATGCATTAGATAAAGCCACTGTAATGTGATACTTTGTAGATACTTTATACCTTGAATCTCAAAGGTATTATTATTTCTAGGGGTTCGTAAGATGATACATTTATTGATCCCCTTTGACCTCTTCATCTAATTATGCATTCAATAGTGTCTCTTGTGCATCAAGCACAAGCCTATTGTCTTTCCTTTGCTTCCTTCTCCAAACCCTTACAAACTATTTGTTACTTCTAGATGTTTTCTCCCATTGACTCCTACAAAACTTGGCTTTATTCCCAAGGCCATTACATTTATAACATATAGCCACAGACTTGTAGTGTTTTGTGTCACTCTTATTTCATTTTCTTGCAATATAACCCGATTCATTATATTTGAAGCATGTAACATTATCATGATTCCTTTGCTTATCACTTTTCTTTATTTTAGACAAACATTCAGATGATTTATGGCCATACTCAAAACATGAGTAACAATAACCTGAAAAAGAATAATAATACTTTATCAACTTACCTTGCCAGGCAGAGTGAGATCCTGACACTTGTGCGTTCTATTCCGTCCTCTTTTGTTTCCTACAGTTTCAGAATCAGCAGCATGAAAGTTTAAATCTTTCTTTGTACTAAGTGTCTTAGAACATTGTCCTTCCTCTAAGCCTAGACCAGTTTTGTCACTTGGAGCCTTCTATGTTTCAATAAGTTTATCCAATGACATGGAGCCACTCTTACTAATTTCTTCATCACTTAATTGCTTTGATTCTTTACCAATGTTCCTTAGTAAAACTACTTGCAACTCAAGATTTTCTATGCACTGTTCTTTTTCTTTAAGTTGATCTTTGAACACTTCCTCAATCTTTCTCGCTTCTTCAACTTGGATTTGTGCTTCTATAAGATCTTAGCATACCTTATCTTTGATATCCTTTTCTTTTTGAAGTTGCTTCTTTAAAATCAGGTTCTCTTTTCTGAGTTGTTTAATTGTATCTAAAGCACACAGAAGTTCACCTTCCAAATCAAGCTCATTTTCTTGCTCATCTTGTTCAAAATTTATTTCATCCAAAGATTGATCTACTTCATTGGTTTCTTGGCTACTTGAATTTTCATCTGTCATCTCTAGATATTTAGACTCAAATAGATTTTCTTCAGAACTATGATGATTTTCACAATCACCACTTACAGATGAAACACAACTTCCTTGAGTTTTCAAAGACATCTCTTCTTGCAATTCACCATCCTGATATATTTTAATCAATTTGTTCCATACTTCCTTTGCATCTCTGCAATGCATAACTTTCGCAATAGTGTCATTTGGAAAACTATTGAAAATAGCATCTAGAGCCTTAGCATTTGATTCAAGAACTATCTTTTCTTCAAGAGTGGAGGGAGATATTATAGACATAGTGCACCCTCTCTCTACTGTTGTCCACACATCAAACCCTAAGGAGGAAAAATAAGTTTCCATCCGATGCTTCCACAAATTAAAATTGATACCATTAAATTGGGGTATGTTATGCATAGTATGTTGTATCATTTCTTCATTACTTCTTATACTAGGTTCAGACACAACCTGGTTGTTAATGTTTTGCAGTGATTTTCTCTTTCCCTTATTCCTTCTCCCTTTAGCCATCACAGATATAACACAACAACACCCAAAGACAGACTTCCAATACCAGAATCAATCCTAGGTATGAAACCTAATGTAGGACTCTATGCTCTGATACCACTTGTTGGAAGTGGATTCACTCTGAGAGGGTGGGGTGAATCAGAGTGATATAATTTTTAACTTTGCATGAAAAACTTTTGAAATATGAACCTTTCGAGCACACTAAAAGTATCAGAGCATTGACTGAATGAGGGCATTAACATGAAACAGAATAAGATACAAATAACATCACATAACATAGATTTCCTGAGTGGAAAAACCCTCTTGGGGTATAAAAAACCACTCGCTAAAATTTCCTTTTTATTAATCAAAGAGCACCAACTCTGTAACAATGTGGAGCACCAACTCCCATAATCTTTCTGAAGCACCAACTTCATCAAACATTCAAGATATTGAAACCCATCAAAACCTTATAACTGTAATCATTCTTTGCAGTCATAAAATTACAATAGGATACAAAATGATTTTGCAATAATGCCCAATTCAAAAATAATCTTTGCAATGCAATCAAAGATTAAAAACAATATGAGCCCACTCTTCCTCTTTACAGTATGATTTCACAATAATATTCTATCCAGACTCTTTCTTCTCTTCACATTACACACTTTCAAGTGTTTTTTGCAAAGATATATATATATACAATGTTTGTAAAACAGTTACTCATCTTTGTCAAGAAAACCCATATTCAATAACCAGAGTTTATAATCAGGTAAGATATCAATCAAGTATTTTTAAGAAAAAATCAATGATATGAAGATGAAAATACTACTGTGAGATGAAACCCTTTAGTTTACACTTGGGTTCAAAGTAGTTTCAGATTAGTTAAGAAATTTGTTAGAAACTTAAACTAATTTTTCTTTTCCTCTTTTACTTCTTATTTACAAGATTTACCTTTGAAAATCCAAAATAATGCATAGATATTACCTCTATCATGGTGGATTTAACCTGTAAAAAAAATCCCTGAAGTTCTCATGAAAACTGCCCAAACTACCGCTTCCATCTCATGTGAAGACCACCAACTATCTTGCCATCCATCAAAGATCATCATAACTGAAAACCAAGTCAGAATACCACAGCTAACATGCTCAACCTACAACTGTAATTCCAACATGGCGGCGCTAGGGTTCAAACTTTTGTTTACCTTATTTCTTTCTTCATCGAAACTCCAAACCAAAATCAATGAAATTTGAAATCCTAAAATCATATTACAATCATTTTGAAATCCATGTCACCCACACAATGAAATATTAAATGAGTGTCAAATCATAATCCACACGTGTTGTCCAAGTCAACACAGTCAACATACTCATTAAACAATAATACTATCGCTGCCAAGTAAGCAAACCAAGTATAATACATATGTCGACAATCCAAGTCTCTAAAAATATGTATTGACTGTTGTGCAATGTATAAGCCCAAAACATGATCGACCTTCAATCAAAAACCAAGGAAATGCCACCTTGCCAATCACTTTAAAAGTGATAACCATAGTGTATTGTTGGCCTTAAGTGCTAATTCACTTTAAAAACAAATAGAAATGTCTTAATGCCTACCAACTTATATCACAAGTAAACCATATGCCAAGATATAAATGAATATAAAATGTGAAACCATATAACATGTGAAGGCCCAAGAATGTCAAAATACTCTTTGTAAGAAATGATATGAAAAGTCTAAGCAATACCATTGCTTATGAAGCTATAGCAGCCAACTCAAGGTTACAAGACTGACTATGTATCAATACAAACATCTCCACCTCATGTATAATGCAATAACCCTAGTGAAGCTATATGTATAGCATGTTAACATATGCACCAAACTAATTTGGCCATGAAGATAAGAAATGACAAAAACCAACTAATGAGTGTATATATGTATACCAATTATGCCAAATGAAATACCATACTCAATCAAATTCCATGTGAGTGTTTCCAATGATGCCAATTTAGGGTTTTTTCTCAATCAAACCCCATGTAAGTGTTTCCATTTCCACAATGACAATGCCAATGATAGGAATAAAAATTAAAAGGAAGGAATGATGAAATCACAAAGTGTTGCAACTCACCACCCTTCAATGGCTTCCTTGAAGAACTAAATTCATGCACATCACCTCAAGGATTTGGATCTTTCTTGCTTGAATTGCTTGAATGCTTTGGAGACCTACAACAAGGGTTACCCTTCACAAAACATGAACATGAACACACATAAAATTTGACATGGTGTTGGATCTTGAATTGCTGCAATAATCTCTGAAAATGCTACTCTTGACTTCCTCTTGACAATGGTATTTTCTCATGAATTCTTTTTTTAGTTAGATTTTAAATAATAAAATAACTAGGTATTTATATGCAATTATTCTAATTTCTTGAAAATTAGATCCCAAAAGCCGACACTTGAAATTTGAATTTTTAATGTTAAAATACCACTAACAACATATTAAAAATTGGTTCCCGACAAGATAAAGGGACCCATATGCCCATGGGTGTATGGGTCCTAGCCCTATCTTCCAGGACTTTTAGTGTCGGGATCAAAACAATAATTGTTTGCATTTATTCAATGCTTGCAATCCTTTAGAAAGTGGTAAAAATGGGATTTAGAATGCATAATTTTAGGAAATTAGGGACTTAATTAGGCTCGTTAATTTAGGGAGAGAAAAACATAGTGTGAAATTATCAAGGGTGGAAATTTTTGACACTACAATCTTCAAGCAGGTTCTAAACTTGATTCTTATAAGTAGATAGTCTTTTATCTAGACATGAGTATTGGATTTGTACCTATTTCACTACTAGTTCAGAATCTCCTTACACCTGCAAGCATGTATTCATGTTTATTAAAATCCATGCATCATCAAGTCAATTTCTTTAATTTTTTGGTCTTCTAAGTCACACATAAGGTCTCTCTATCACCTCAAATTGATAAAATCAAAAATTTTGATGTATGCATCATTAAGTCTCATTTGTTAGAGTTGACAGTGAACTTCGTAGCTTCCAAAAATCACCTGCAACCAAAACACCTATCACAAACGAGAGATCAAATTAAAGGTTATGCTTATGCAACCTTGAGAAGAGAGTTGATCCACACAAGCATCTGATATACCTTTTGTATTGGATAATGAATGTAAATACATGTGAATCTATTGCAAAGTACAATAATGAATGCTTATAAAAGAAAAATTGTAGACCCTAGATGAATATTTTAGTAGATTGTGACAAGTGTCCTAATCTCATGCAATGAGACATGTGCAAAATATAACTCAATCTAATAATAAAAAAGCACTCTTAAGTTTATCTTAAGTATTAAAGTAATAAGGGACCTAATAATTAATTAATTATCGAGTGATTTCCTAATTAATCCAACATCATTCATAAATTTTATTAATCGTTTTACAATGTCTACTTGTTTATCAAATCAAATTCATCGATTGTGGTCATAGTTTAAAGTGTTTTGTAGTCAAGTTCAATCCCAAGATCACAAGCTCATCTAGTTCAAGTTAATAATATTATTGACATGATAATTGATGCAAAATGATTAAATATTAGTGGTAGAAATATAGATTTTCATTGCAATATGATAGATATACAATCTTTGGATGCTTTTTGACATTTTTATTCTTCTATAGTTTATAGTTTTACAAAGTTGTAAAAGGTGTTTTGGGAGGTTGATAATAGATTTATATGGACTCCATGAAATTTAGACAATTGATTTTTGGATAATTTTGATTCTTATCATAACCACAATTAGTTCGCAAGTGTGAATTTACCATTTTGACACATGGTTGTAAGTTATTATGCAATGCACACACTTCCAAGAGAGCTTGACAATTGATCTAAACCTACATTTTAACACATTCTCACCAATTTAAAGGCACTGATATATAACAAGGTGAAGTCACAAGTCTTTGCACATGACCACAAGTTGATTTCATAGGGTGGCCTTACTAAAATTTGATGAAATTTTAATCGGATGGCCAATCAACTCATATGACTAAAAAAACACAAATTTTGAAAGCCTATTCACATCTATAAGGGCATTATAAGACTATTCACACAAAGACATTTGTTTATTCCCTAATATTCATAGATGATGATATTCTAATTTTAAAAAAATTGTACATTTCACTTTAAAACATAGAGAAAATGAAATTTACTCTTAAATTCGCATATCAACTCTCATCTTCAAACATTTATTTTCCCATAAAATAACAAAGAGAAGATGTTAAAGCCCATTATTATAAGAGAAGCAGAGCCCAAGTACAAAATTTAAAGGGTTCCTCGACCCCCTGTGTTCCCCACATACTCTTAAGATTTGCAAAGCTTATATGTTAAAAAGAAACAAGCAAAAGAAAAGTCGCGAAATATGAAATCTAAACATAATATTCTTTCCATTTTATCAATGTATTTAAAGTGTTCAATGGAATGTGATTACAATCATTCAACCCTCAATTCATGTAGAATTAATATTTAATCATAAATTTAGTGTTATTAGTAGAATTAATATTTAATCATAAATTTAGTGTTATTAATGTTTGAAAAATACTTATTTTAATGAATTAAATATTATACACATATTTTAAAGTTTGAATATTATTTGAAATATTTTATGAAGTTCTAAAAAGGGGTGAATGTGAAATAGCTAAATTTTAGTTACAAGGAGAAGTTATTTATACAAGTTATTTTCAATTGTAAGGGTTATTTTGGGGGCTTTTTCTTCTCAACACAATAGCAAAATAGAAAATTGTAAAAGATGCTTGTACTTTGAAATTATAGAAGGAATTGAAGAATATTTCAAAACTTTGTGTCATTATATTCTTCATCAATTGCATATTATTTTTAGCTTCAAGTTGTAATCATTCTTTTGTACTTCTCCTACACATTTGGTTGTATAAAAATGGAAAGAATATTATGTTTAGATTTTTGGAAGGAATTAGAAGAATATTTTTTAAATGTGTTTAATTAAATTCTCTAGTTATTGCATATTGTTCATATGTCCAATGTGTAATGAAAGCCTCATATTTTCTTGTGTGTTGAAAGATAGGCCATCAAATATTTCCTCTATTGTTGATGTTGCATGCAAGAATGAAAGAAATTTTCATTAAATTGATACACATTATTTCTTTTTCCTTTTCTATTTATTATTCTTGCATTTAATTCAAGGAATCTTAAATAGTGTTTTGTGAAAGCCTATCTAGGGTTTCCTATATTTTCCTTAAACAATTTGGTACACATGGCATAAAGGGATGTCACTCTCTTTCTTAAACAATTTGGTACACATGTTACGTTCTAATATGTTGGTGAGCATCACAAAAGATATGAGGCCAATATAGCTTGCTTGAGTAATTTGATGTGGCTTAGCATCACCAAAGCCATGGCTTGTTCCATAATTTTAATGGAATTCTACAAAAATATTTTGTGCTTCAACATGATTTAAACATCTCAAAAAAATACCTTTAAAAATATTTCGATATAGCACTCTTGAATTGATGATATACTTGGAACTCTTTAGCCTTAATGCTCTTCTTTGGGTAGAATTCAAGTTGGAAAGGTACTTTTTATTCAAAAGATAGAACACATCTTCCTTATACCATTCATCATTTGTTATTAGACTCACTATATACAGTTGGGAGTTGATTTATGTGTCAATTTTTTCTAGAGTTTGGGATAGTCCTTGTCCTATAAGAAGTTTCATAGGATGAATATCTAAATCAAATTCCTAAAAAATAGCCACTCACTTGCTTCATCTTTTTCCAAGTTCACTCTACATTAGTAATGACTTAAAAATAGCATCTGAAACAACAACAAACACTTCACTCCTTAGGATATAATGTCAAAATTTCTTAACTTCCCTTACCAACATGAATGCAATTTTTTTACATAAGGATATCTCACTTTTGCATTCTTGAAAGGAGAACTCATGAATGTAATGGGTCTTTTATCTCTTATTTCTCATCTTTGCTTTAAAACAGTTACATAAGAATGGCCAAACGCAAAATGTGTAGAAATTTTGTGCATAATCTAGACTAATCAAGACTAGTAAGTATTCTATAATGCAATTTTTAATCTCTTTGAAAGCCTATTTTTCTTTAGCTTTGCACTCAATTCTTCATCCTTTTTAGCATATCATTTGGTTATTTCACAATTTCTACAAAACTTATAATAAATTTCTTGACAAAATTTATTTTCCTAGAAAATCATTTCAGCATGGTTAACTTTAGGTTTGTCGAGCTATAATATCCAAATCTGTAGAAATATCCCTTTCTGATATTAATTTTTTTCCTTCAATCACACTAAAGATGCATATCTTTGGGTTTAAAGAAATACCATGATCTTTTCAATGTTGGATTATCTTCCAAATATTTTCCACATGATCATCTCTATTTGTTGAGAATACTATCAAATCATCCATATAAATAATAATTTTCTTACCAAAAAGAACTTTAAATGCTATGGTATAAGGGATGAGGCTAATATTGTGCACCCGACAACTTTGGAAAAATGGATACTCGTCAATCTTTGGCTCTTAGTCAAAGAGGTATCAATATAGCCTTGTGCTCCCATACCTTTTTCGCTATATAAAATCTTCCATAAAAAAATGATTTCACTTTATTGCTTATGGATAAACATGTTAGTCTTAAATAATGATTGATCAAAATTTTAATGAATATCTTTTTCACTATAATTTATAGTGCATATTATTCTTTAAAATATAAAGAATCATTCTAAAATCATTGTTTTAAAATTCTTTAATAAATATAATTATAGGTTGTAAATTAATATCTACTTAAAAAATTCTTTAGCACTACTGTTGGAGTTGATCCCTCAACCCCATAACTCTTGAAGATCGCCTACAATCAAACACTTGTCACACACACAGAGAATCCAACTATGAAGGCCAAAGGAACATTGATCCAGAAAGATGAATCATATTGATTGTGCAAATTGAATAGTGGATAATGATACAATGAATCCTTATAAAAACCTAAAAGCTAATAAAGCAACCTAAGGAAGCCCTAGGTGAGGATAGAACTAGATCATGAAATGTGTCTTAATCATATGACTTGAGACACCAAAAGGAACATGGCTTAAGTAAGCTTAAGCACTAGAGTACTAAATTACTCCAACACACCCCCTTAAGTACAAATTAGGGAGAAGCTAAAACCTTGAAATGCGAATGCATGAAATGCAAAGGATGGGTCTTGACAACTAAATTCTAATGAGGTGTCCATGTATAAACAATCTCTCACAAACAGAGATAAGGAGAAAAACACAATGGCAAAAACTCCTCTCAAAAAGAGACAAATATGAGATGAAGGACTAAGAATCCTCCAAAACAATGTCCTAAAAAGAATAGGAACATGAATAACATCACTAAAGCATGAAGAAGTTGTAAACAACTATCAAATGATAACTACTATAGTGCTTAAATGAATAACCTCCTTTGAAATAGATGATGGTCAAGATCAAGAAGACAAAAATATGCATGAGTGCCCCTAACGACACTACTCGAACAATGATTAGATGGAAAACAAAAGCAAACATCTAGAAGTCGAAGATACAAATAGCGCATGAATCTACACAAGTGACCTCAATGACACTACTCAAGAATGCAAGAATAAACTGCAAGTCGAAAATACATATACCAATATTCTGAAGAACACTAATCAAGTGAAAATGGAAGGATTGCCTCTAGAAACAAGAATGCAAGAGTGTCTATATGGTAAGTGTTTCATCTCACTAAAATGCATGGGAAACTAGTTGTTGCATCCACCTAGTACATAAGAAAAAATACTAGATACATAGCTCACTCCAAAACAAAACCAAGAAACATTAGCACCAACAGTAGAAACCCCCCATAATGTTGACAAGGGAGAGGCGTGACAAGTCCATTGAAACGATGTGTCACAAAGTAGTGCATGAAGAAGAAGAAACGTTTGAACATGCATAATAAAGTACCTACAATTGAAAAGGGTGCACAACACAAGACACACATGCATGAGATGAGAATTACTAGGATTCGTTGTTGTCATGAAACGGACACTCATTTGAAAAATGTAACAACCGAGGTCAGATAATATTAAAATTTCCACTAATAATTTTGTTTTTGACAATAAAACATATAACAACTATAAAAGAACCATTACGCCTTTATACTTTTCTTTATACTCCTAGAAGACAAACAAATACTATGCAGTTCATGCATTGACAAATTCATCTATTGCATGATATCGTCATGCTATACATATAGTTGGAAGTGATATATGTTAATAAATATATTCATATAATCGTGAATCTTTATATAAATCAAAAATCATATTTTAGATACTAACTTTATACACACTTAATTACTTTAATTCCATGCTTGAGATTTTTCAATGGATATTCATTGGAGCACCCAAAATAGAATAATAATAGAGTGACATAAAATTAAATTTAAAGGGGGTTGTGACATCAATAATCCTATCAAATATTATGAAATCATTAAATTGTTCTCTAGAATAATTATGTAGTAATTCATAAAATGTTTCAAGATAATTTAAACATAAAATGAGAAATGTCAAGAATTTATGTCTCAGAATAATAGTCAAGAATGTAAATAATTCTTATTTACTCATTTATAAATACTTCTTTAATATGCATTATTTATTATTTACTATTATAATGAATATTTTCTCTTTTCCAAAAGACTAAACTTTGAATAATAAAATAGTATCATTTTTCTAATAGTATCAATTTATTTGAAATTATTATTTTTTTGAGTTAATTACACATTGAAAAGGAGGCTCGTGACATCCTCCCCCCTTAATTTGTGCATCGTCCCAATGCACATAGGTTTCCAAAAATAATGATCAATAAGAATTCTGATAGAGTTAACTTGTTATTATATTTAGTATAATTCTTAACAAGGTTTCACACTTAAATTCATCATACGTTATAAGTTGAACGATTTAATTGATTCACCTATGATCTTCATGTTGTACCTTGTAAATTCATTATAACGTGTTAGTAAGTGTTGATAAAATACCCCATAAATGATCTCAATTTATGTTCATATTTGAAAACCATCAATAATAATAAAAAAAAAAAAAGTTATCATCGGTGTCTTCACCTAAACATAGCACGATATTTCTTTGATAGTCAACAATTAGAGCATTTATTAGTATCAATTGATATAAATAGGTTCAAGCATTCTTCACCTTAATTGATTTGTAATGTTATAAATCCTATTCATGTTTCATAGGATACTTAACTAGCATGACAAGATAAAATACTATGAGCCAAAGAATCAAATGGAAATGATTTAATTAGTTTACCTTGTAAAAAGAAATATTTACTCAATTCACCTTTGTATAGTGGAGCGGTTCAAGGATGCATACATGTCATCCTTAAAATTTGACATGTTTCATTCTCCAAAATATAATTATTATGATCTTTATCCTTTATTCCTTGTCCAAGAAATATATCCTTTGTTTTCTTCAATCATCAAGTCTATTTGCCACTTATGTGATTTCCTTTATATCTCGAACTCCATTTGTTGTACCTACTCATACATCTCCTTATGGGCCTTTTTTTTTTAAATTAATAATAATAATAATCTCTTCAAAATTCATGGTACCAATTGAAACATTCATCATAAAATAAAGGAACAATGTTAAGTAGAATAATTTTCTATTCCAAATTAAGCAATATAACCATTTCATCAATGAAGTATGACATGAGTTCAGATTCTAAATAAATATAAGATAGGTAATTTTCCCAAAAATTGATGATAGATCAAAGATCATATACATAATTGCTTCTAGGTTTCATCAATGGTTAAAAGGAAGATCAAAATCCAAAAGACATATTCACATGCGTAGTAAATTAATGAGCTTCACTAAGATTCCTTAAGTTTCCAAGCTGTAGAGCTCATGATAAGAATCATCCAACATATAATCTTTCATTTTCATCTTTTCTTGTGTTTTTTATCTTCATTGTGTATTTTATTCAATTTTATACTTAGGTACTTCTATTCGTACAGGATAGGCATCCATCCATCCAGGATAGGCATCCAACCATACAGGTTGGGCATCTGTCCATACAAATAGGAGTTCATCTATCCATTCAGGATAGGCATCTACTTGGACAGGGTAGGCATCTATCCATGAAGGATAGGAATGTGCTTTGGTCATAGACTTAGACTCATCAGGACCAACCAGGTCCTAAGTCACTCTCTAAAGACTACACCTCCCTATTGGAAGTGCATTGAGGTCACCGTCTTTAGGAGTATATCAAAAAATTTAAAAATTCTTAAGTATACAAAGAACAACTTTCTTTTATGATTACATCCTTCTTTGAACTTTATTAAGTAAGAACATTATAAAATCCATATCCAACTTTTAATCTTGTTTGATTGAGAGAAAATCACTCATACCTCTTCTTCCTCGCATTTTGGATCATTCCTACAACATGAAATTCATTAATTGTTAGAATACAACAATAATCAAAATTTAGTTTTGCAGCATGAGCATTGGTAGTAGGTTATTAGGCCTAGTGTCTAAACCAAATGCTCTGATACCACATGTAACAACCAAGGTCAAATAATCTTAAAATTTTCACTAATAATTTGATTTTTGACAATAAAACATATAACAACCATATAAGAACCATTATGCCTTTATACTTTTCTTTATACTCCTAGAAGACAATAACAAATACTATGCAATTCTTGTGCATTGACAAATTCATCTATTGCATGATATCGTCATGCTATACATATAGTTGGAAGTGATATATGTTAATAAATATATTCATATAATCGTGAATCTTTATATAAATCAAAAATCATATTTTAGATACTAACTTTATACAAACTTAATTACTTTAATTCCATACACATGAGATTTTTCAAAGGATATTCGTTGTAGCATCCAAAATAGAATAATAATAGAGTGACATAAAATTAAATTTAAAGGGGGTTGTGACATCAATAATCCTATCAAATATTTTGAAATCATTAAATTGTTTACAAGAATAATTCTATAGTAATTCATAAAATGTTTCAAGATAATTAACATAAAATGAGAAATATCAATAATTTATGTCTCGAAATAATAGTCAAGGAATTTAAATAATTCTTATTTACTCATTTATAAATACTTCTTCTTTAATATGCATTATTTATTATTTATCATTATGATGAATATATTTTTTTTAATAGTATCAATTTATTTGAAATTATTATTTTTTCAAGTTAATTACACATCAAGAAGGAGGGTTGTGACAACAAAGATGTGATGGCAAAACTAAGGCACTACACAACTCCCCCATGGTACTTTATAATACAATGCGAATACAAAAATAGGCACAAAAATGTGTGAAATCCCCAAAGACATGTACAAGAGCGACACTCACTACATCTACAAAAAAGAGTGCATTCAAAATATGTCTACAATCTCCAAATAAAACAAAATGTTAGAAATATATGTAGAACAACCCAAAAAGAAATCATCTTATGCAAACAAAAAGTTTCCAAGAGCCAAAATGACTAAGTAATTCGCCAAAATGTGAAAAAACAAAAAATTAAATAAATTATACTAAAGAAAAATATGGGAAAATGCATGGATAGATGTGAAGAGCTCTAAGAGACCTTTCCAACACCCCAAGAATCGCGAAAAATGGAGAAACTCTTCAAAAGTTATGAACTTAGAAGTGAAAACAATACATTTTAACTTTAATAGATTGTAGAATGTACTAATAATAAAAACTGAAAAACCACCTACACCATTGGAAAGTGCTCAAAACCAACTTTCCAACGATATTTTGTTCACCAATTTTTGATACTATACAACCGAGTTATACCAAAAAGAACATAATTCCTTTAGGCAAAATTAGGGTTTAGGGACAGGTTCAAGGAACCATCCGTATGGCTAATGTCAATGTGACGTTAGCAAACAAAATATGTTGTCTAGAATGGAACATTCCCAACATTGATCGGAAAAATTCCTAGTTGCCAAACAAAATATTGGAAAATCTCGAAGTGGCTATAGGAAGGCATGAAAAGTCGTCAATGGATTCCAATTAAAACACGAGCCCATACAAAGGTTGCCACTATGTGAAAGACCTCGCCCAGAAAAATGCATAAGCCGAAAAATGAAATTTGGCGTGGAATAACAAACCAAGATGTCGCACATGTGGAGGACCCTCGTGCATGGAAAATTGATTGACAAGTCGTTGATACTCGCCACAGAAGTAAAAACACACAGTCGACAAAAGTAAACCTACCAAAACTATAAAAACATAGTGCCTCTAGTGGAAAGTAGAAGGGTCGACCAAGAAGAATATTTAGTCGTTGTTGTGGAGCGAGTAGCACTGGAAAATCTTTTGACTCCACCCAAAATCACGTTAAAAACTAAAATTGCAACCGAGATTAAAAAACAGTCGCCGCAAGAATTTTGCAGAAAGAGGTTGATCTCCAAATAAAGAAGACACTCGACCCAAAAAATGCAGAGTCGATGAAATTTTAAAAGTTGTTTAAACAACGCTAATACCAAACAAACTTCCACAAGAAAAAACAGAATAGCTACAAACCTTCAAACCATCGCCTGAGAAACAATCAAAGCACCATTTGAAACCAAATTCGATGCTACCTGAGGTGATAACACATTGGTAAGTGAAGAAATCCAACGCTCCCAAAATGAAAAAAAAATCACCAAATTCAGCATGCTAATCAGAAGTCCACCATAGAAACAAGCAACGAACAAATAACATGCAAATGATTTGCATGTGCTGAAAAAAACACTATCACTAGTGCTAAGAAAAACCCGTGGAAATGAACGTCGAAACACCAACAAACAACCATGCAAGTATCAACTCAACATGCAAAGAAAAAGGATAAGAATTATGTCGGATTCGTGGCAAAGGCAAGCACGATGATATGGGGGCCAGAAAAGTTTGAGCGCCGACCAAAAACAAACCATATCACAGTAGGAATGCCAGCAATTGCCCATAAAGCTCCGCTCACCAATGTAAAATTTGCTCATGCATGGCAAGAAACAACATGCAAAGAAGCCTCCGTCAATGTAAGGAAGTCTCACGCCCAAAGGTAAAACATGACCACTCACAAGGATTAAAGCCTAACAAATAAACTGTCACCAGGAGTAGACAGGCCAACGATCAAAAGAATCACACCCACAAATCACTGGAATAATTACACCCACAAATCATCTAAAATTTTAAATGCAAAGAGGGGTTGATTTTTTATTGCAAAGTCATACGACTCGATTTGTACAGTGTACAAATCCGTATAGTTCTATGGATTCCAATATCTCAAAATATGTGTACCAACGACAAAAAAAACGCTTCAAAAAAATTTGATCTCCAAATTCGACAAAAAGATAGTCAACCTTAAGTTTTTGGGTGTTCCGAACACACCACGAGGTTCGTTTGAGTCCAACATGCACCAAACCTTCATCCAAGACTAAATCTCTCAGAAAACGAACAAGGAATTGAAAATCTAGAGCTCTTATACCATGTTTAAGATTTAGTCTTTGTTTGTTGTGTATTATTATTTTAATAACTAATAAGCTTAAGCACTAGAATCCTAAATTACTCCAAACACCGACACTAGCATAGAAGAAAATTTCAAATAATCAAATTTATTCCATGTCATTTAAGATTTAGTCTTTGTTTGTTGTGTATTATTATTTTAATCAAATTTTTGAAGGTTACACCCTCCCAAGTCTTAGAGAGCTTAAGTGTAGAAACTGTACTTCTATGTACTTCTATTAATTAGTTTATGATTTGATTATAAAGCCCACTTCATCATTTACCTTAACTGAATCCTTATTGTTAAAATTTCAATGTGTGTCATTTTAAATCATAACAAACAATATGGAAAACCAACACGCATCACAATTCAGATGTGATGAAGAAATTTCCTCATGAGTTCCCGAGTTTTTATGGGTCAAAATCATCTATAGTGAGGTCTGATTCATAAATCGTATTGAGAAATTTTTGAAGAACAAATGTTGTTTCTTTCAATTTGAAGTTGTCTAAAACTCGTATTTTCTTTGCCTTGCAATTTCAAAGCCAAATATTACTTCTCAATGCTGACAATAACCTTGGGAGGTCCAAATTATAAGAACGATGAACAACTCCAATTGCTAACAAGAGGCAATTTTTATCCACCCTAACAATTCTGAAACCAATTTTCAACAGTTGGTGATTGCTTTAAACACCTCCACAGTTTCATATTCGCTTTGGTTATTACATAATTGTTAGCTACGGAAAGCGGCAAATTTGTCAGTTTCAATCATGGGATAAGGGGATTGAGAAATTTTTGAAGAACAAATGTTGTATCTTTCAATTTGAAGTTGTCTAAAACTCGTATTTTCTTTGCCTTGAAATTTCAAAGCCAACTATCACTTCTCAATGCTGACAATAACCTTGGGAGGTCCAAATCACCCTGAAGAGATAGAAAACAAGAATGATGAACAACTACAATTGTGAACAAGAGGCAATTTTTATCCACCCTAACAATTCTGAAACCAATTTTCAACAGTCGCTGATTGCTTTAACAACCTCCATGGTTTCATATTCGCTGTAGCTATTACATAATTGTTAGCTATGGAAAGCAGTAATTTTGTCAGTTTCAATCACAGGGTAAGGGGACAGCCATCACTTCCACTTCCATGTGATTGTTTGGTGGAAAACAGAATTGAAGCTTGAAAGACAAAAATAAGGAAAAGCAATGTTTGGGGGTCTAGCTTTTGGGGATTTGATGCTTTCTTTTGGATGGATAACAGGTTTTTCATAGACTTGATACATTTGGTGTACATGGAGCTCGAATTCAAAAGCCATCATCTCATTTGTAGTTCTTTGAGACAATTTTCCACCTATATTTGAGTTAGTATAGTGATTGAATTGTACATCACTCTTGCTTGAGTTGTAACACCTTTTGAGGGTAGGGCAAAGTACTTTGTCCCACTCGTCGTTTTGTTTTTTTCTAGTGTGATTCAATTTTTCCATATATTTTGTTCCATTTGAAGTTCTTGCAAACTGTATCGAAGTTATTTTCAAACGATCTCCCTTAATTTAAAGCTGTGAATAGATTGTTTGGTGCCGGTATGTTAGTATTCCGTGATTGAAGAACTGCTGAGGAGTCTCCACATCATTTTACAGATTGATGTTGTCTCTCAAATGGAAAATTGCTATAAAGCCTTGCAGAATATTGTGCTAATCTCTTACAAACTTTACTATTTAATTTTATACTTAATGACTGACCAGATACCCGGGAGACATGGGAGTACGAGTAGTGGGGTGGTAACAGAAGTGCCATTCAAATCAGGGTACAAGCATATGAATATGGATGTGGCTACATTATATATAAAAATGGTCACCAAAAGACGTGAAGACAGGAATGGGGACAGGGATAGAGCTAGGAAAGGGAATGAGAACAAGGATGGGGACATGTGACTCATCCTTCTATTGGAATTTCTTGGTGAACACAGCTGACTATAATGATCCATGGAAAGGGAAAGTTTTATGAAGGGATTACTGGATCTGTGCGGACTTAAAAACAGTGGAGGTCAGAGTGCCCACCTTTTTGGAGAGAGGTTCAAGCATCCAATGCAAAGCACACATAAAGCTCAGATTCCAAAATCTTTTTCTAGATTGTAAGCTAACATTTGATAATCCCAAGAACAAATATTGCATCTGTAAGTCAGTACATTCATATGAAAACTGTTAGTCTTAAGCCTGTCATGAATTTCTATTTACAAAGCAATCAAAAAATAACCGATCAAAATACCTAAAGCTAGCATTAATTCTGCCTGACTCTATCCTCGTATTGAAAAGTTCAAAGCTTCATTCTTAAGCAGAACTGTTACTCCGTAAAGCTTATTTGGATCAGCCCACTCAAGCAAACGGCCAAGATATCATCCAACTTTTAAAAGCCAGGTAAACATTTGATTTTCCTAAATGAAAACAACAGTAGCTAAATAGAGTCCTGGAACACCTTACTGCATCAGCAGCAAGGCCCCAGTATGATCAGAAGCATTAAACTAGAACAACTATTTTAGTATCCGACCAACTGCACAAAAGAAAAGTCAAATGACAAAGGATGGCATCACTGTGCCAGCAGTGTTCCAGCTCTGATTTGATTGAAATTGAATGTGCACTTATACATTACATATCATGCTCCTATCCAGACCTTGCATAGCCAAAGCCATTTAAGCATCATTGACAGTTAAGATTACAAGGCATGATCAACATTCCAAACAGATGCATACAAGAACCCCTTCCCCACAGCCAGCAATATTTCCAAAAATGCTAACTAAGATTTATGTCCCCTATGACTTTGCTTTTGTGGAATCAAGGAGAGCAAAAATTTAATGGATGCCAAAACAAGCATTTAGAACTTATTTAACTATTCCAATATTAAAAGCAATTCATCTGTTTGTTGTTCTCCAAAAACTAATGCTATTCCATTCCATTATATGTCTACTACACTATAAAGCAAAAATGTGTTATATCATTAATAATTATCTGTGCTTATTCCAAAAGAGCATTCAACATTTATGATGTAATATAGTGAAAATTCGACTTGCACTCAGACTTAGAATTGGCCTTGCCTTGACACTTCTTCTCTGGTTTGGGTGCCAACCTTGGACATGTCAGATGGTAACATAGGTGCAACCCCATTTGATTTATCTGACATGATTTCTTCCCTGCCATCTTTATTGATTGAACTCTCCTTTATAGGGGCATCAATTCCAGATTGAGCAACTCTGACCCCCATGGATGTTGAACTGTTGCTATAAGGTAAGACTCCAGATTGTATGTCTGATTTCTGTCTATCACCACCATCGACACTCTTTCCTGGCACAGTTGCAACCAAAGACTTTCCACTTGAACTTGATATAGCCGATGCAAGTGCAATGGGCATCAAACAAAGTCCTTTATTTTGTAAGTATTGCATAGCAGTAGTCATATTTGACTCCATTAGTTTTGCAACTTCTTGTTCAAAAGCAAGGCACTCTTGTGATAGAGGCAAGGTTCCGCCAGCTTGGCCTAAGGCTGTTGACATGAGACTGCCAGATCCCTATGTAACCATAGAACATACATAAAAATTAAGTGAGATGCAAAAACTAAATATCACAGAGCTTCAGCCAAAGTAGTCTCTTCAGTTTGCTATCATTTGAGAACTGAATTTTGTATCAGAAACAACATCCAAGACAAGTACCTCAAGTGGAACATCAGCAATAAGTGGGGCAACTGCACCTGCACCACCAAGCCTGCTCATGCTCAGAACCTGCAAGACACGCAATCAATCACTAGAAATGCTTTACTCATATTTTATCACCTACAGAAAAATGGTTTAAAAAACAAAAGTTATGGACTGAACCTTCACTTGCAGCTGTAAGAATTTGACATACTCTATGATCTCGTCAAGCATGGAAGCTTTGTCTGTCTGCACAAAATGAATGAATGAACCCTCTTTAGCCAACCTGAGCAACTATTATATATTCACAATTAGATAGAATACAAACATCAGGGTACAAAATGAAACCACTTGTTCCCCAGAACAACAGCTTCTGATATGTCTGGTAAAATCAAGCTTTCTATTCTCTAAGTCTAATATGGGTAGACGGTTGAAGTTTGGAAAGACTGTAAAATGTGAACTGAAGCATATCCCTCTATCACAATGAGCTTAACCATAAATTATGCTCTATTGTTCTCTGCCTACAGGATATAATGTCAATCACCTGAAAATTAAAACATGTCAGGTATATATTCTGTAAACATCACTGATGTGACTTGGTTTTGATACTCTAGAGTAGATGAGAGTACAAAATGGGGGTGAGCGCCAATGCTACAATTATATGACCAACAAAAAGAAGGAAAGCAAGATCTCAAATGCCAAGAACATGTGCATAAATTTGAAAATAGCTCGAAAGAAGGAAGGAATATAATGCAGGACTACAATCTATGATTTATCAAATGCTCTTCACGTGTCAATGCAAATGTAATGCCACTATTGCAGAACAACTTTAATACAGATGTAGAGTACTGTATGAGGATTTTTAGAAAGTCCATTTTCTTAAGGAAAAAAGACCACAGATGATTCCCACTTGATTGCAAACTCTTTGACCTTATCAAATCTCTAACTAGCCGCTTTTATGGGTAGTAAGTCTGAATATAATTTCAATACAAATAGGTTAGGCCTCAAGTTCTGGCCCCACTATACTTTGATTCACTGCCAGTTTGCATTGAAGAATCCACTAAACTCTAAAGCATAGCAGTTTGAACTCTTTCAACAAAAGCAAATTATATGCCCAAGTCCTGGACCCATAGTTCAAAAACTCAAACTCCGCAAAATCTTGGCAGCCCAAAATTTTGACTCAGACGTAGGAATCGACAAAAAGTCAGCAAATAAAAAATTAAATGTATACACAGAATAAACTTAAATAATACATGACACATAAAAATTGAATTTAGGGAACATGGTCTATTTTGATCATAGTAGCATTACTCTGAACTGAGACTGACTTGGCAAACCAAAAGTGTAAATGGAATTCAATTGCCTAGGATTTTAATTGGAAAGATAAAAACTGCTGAAAATTTAACAAAAATAGGGAAAACGATGTTTTTGTTATTTCAATCCAAATAAAGGCCAAAACTCTAACTTTCCTTATGGTGCAACCCAAAACATGGGCCAGTGTCTCATATGTATTCTCTATCACTATACAGAGTCAGTTTAAGGAGCAGAGCCCCAGCTACCAGGCCCAAATTAAGACCTTTAAGGCCATGGGGATCTTCACGGCACATGCCATTTTTCATCTGCAGGATTTAACATGCAAGTTTCTGGTGAGCTCCTTGCCAGGCAGAAAAATTTTAAAATTCACAAGTTCTCCCAACATGGTGAAAACTTGCGAGTTCTCTTGCTCTCGGCAAAAATTCACAAGTTCTCTGGAGTTTGGAAAGAACTTACTGAGTTTGCAAACTATGCTTGGGCCCACTTGTTGATGTTTTGCAGCATCAGTCTCCACTTCCAGCCAATCCACTTGCTTCATGATGATAAATTAAATAATAGCCTAGGGGCTATTTAATTTATTTGATATCGAATTATTGAAGAGTCACAAATTTTTGGTTATTATATTTAATTATTGTAATGGCGTGATCATAGCCTATAGCAGCAATTATTTATATCACTCAAGCCTCCTCCTAGTGCCGTATATGTCAAAGATGGTTAAGTGTCGATTTTATAAGAACAGAGGAAGTCGTCTAAAATCTTCAATCACAGAGAAGTCGAGGAGTCACCACTGTGGTTAAAGGTCGGGGCTACTAGCGACTAGGACACAGCTTGTCAGTATCTGACGAATGTGTAATCTCAATAGAGATCGAAATCCATTGTCGACCCTGTAAAATCACTGTGGAGCGATATACCATAATCATCTCTTTGTTTTACACTTGAGAGACTCCATCTGGATCCGTGGCTTCTTCAAGGTGAAGTGTTAAGTGTCAAGGAAAAATATTAATGTCGTCTATCCCTAAGAAAGTCATATTGGGAGCTGTTTGCATTTCCTCGAGGAGTCGGGCTTCTTCGAGATAAACTGGCGAAAGTTTTCTCAAGCGATGGTTACACTATTTTTCAAGTCTCCCAAAGTATTAAATTAGTCAAGCTCTTTTGACATATTTGTGAAGGAGTCATGAAATTTAATCTATAACCTGGGCGCTCACCATCATAAAGCTGTTGATCTCTAAGTGAAGTTCTCCTTACCAGCGTTCTACCATCTGGGCAGAGATCATCGTATAAAGCCTTCGCTGAGCCTCCGGCTCTAGCCTTATTAAAGACTACAATCATGAATAATCTGTAGCTTGTCTTTTGTGCGTCAGTAAGGGTAATTCGGATCATGGCTGAATGCATCTACATGGACTAAGGTCAAGGCATCGAACATGTGATGTTGATTAACTAATAAAGCTCTTGGTCACTCAGAGAATAATTCGATCTTGCTTGAATTAGTCAAAGACAACGCAACTGCTAAGGGCGGAGCAAATCGCATTTTTTAGATCTATTTCTTCCTGGGGTGTGCGGATATATTGAGATATCCCATGCATATCTTCAAGATAAGAGGTGCATCTCTGCTTGAAACGTCTGTAGAGAATGTGTCTCCTTGGCTGCCGTCTAGAACAGAGGAATGCACTCAGGCTGGTGATTCGACGGGCATCATGTCGAGTTGTTTTATGTATTCATGTTTAAGTGTAGCACTTAAAAGGAGATTTTGATTTCATAGAGATAAGTATTTGTATTTTTTTTATTTTTATTTTTTTAGTTGTTTATATTTTTTATGTGAAACTCAATGTGTTGAGTTGTGCAAATCTGATAAAGTTTATGAGTGATGATCTTATCCATCTCTAACTCTCTGGGTGTTGCTAGTAAGAGTGTTGCATCTGTTTCATAATCTGGTGGGTTGCAGCAGGAAACAGAGTGCATCGTAAATTTGAACGGTCAAGACCATGTTCAAATTAAAGCTTGTCAGGGGCCTGTGTTCAAGCTATGAAGGTTGCGGACTGATCTGAGCACTGGAGCAAACGTATCATACTATGTCCAGTATTTGCTTCCATCAAAACATTTAAAGAGATAAGTATTATTTGTTTTGTTTGAAATCACCCTTCTAGGCTGAATTTATGTTATATCATTTATTTGGATCATGTGTGATTGGTGGAGAGAAATTGTGGTTTCTCTTGAATTGTGTTCACTGGAAAATCCTTTGAAGATTCAAATTATTCATTGTGAGTTGTCTCATGCTAATTATGAAGATCTCTGAGTGTGACTCTAAGATGAAAAAGAGAACTGCATTTTCGTTGCGATAGGGTGATCACATCGATACCATTCTCTTGTGCATGGACTGTGGTGGTACCTTGAGGGGCATGGTTCTATGTTAAATATGCTAACTGCATAATGCATTCAAGAAATATGTAGTTGTGCAAATTGTCTTTTGTTGTGCTGAGTTTAGCACTCTCGAGAGGAGTAAAAGATGGAAGAAAGAGTTATATCATAATTCAATAAAGATAAGTTTCTTTATCCCTTCATTCTGATCTTTTGATATATTTCTCTTATAGGTTGATTTATTTATTCATGTTTAATATTGTTCATAAATTCTTATGTATTCATGCTATAACTTGAAATAGTAAACTTTGTATGATTCTAGCCTTGATATTTCTTTGGATAATTATAAACTGTTAGTAATCTCTCTCTAAAATGCTTCCAGTATAGATCTAAGAGCAAGAAGGTGATGAGAAATTGCTTAGTGATGAAAAGCTTGAGGCATCTTATGAGGAAGTCATGCCGACCAAAGAAATGACCAAGCATGGAACCACAACTTGCAGTTATGGGACTGAGTTGGTGGCTAGAGGGAGTTCACTTCCAGAAGTCATCTTTGCAATCTCTGAGGCAGGGATCAAGAGGGAGTTTTGTGACCCACTGAGAAGAAGTGTAAGTTGCAACATTATAAGGCCAAAGCTAAAGTCCTTGGAAGACCTCTTCAACTGCTGAGATCAAAATTGCACAAAACTGTCATCTAGATTTGTCATTGGTAGCTCCGCAAACCTATTCAAAATAAATTGATCTGCAATGAGGTCGAGGAGGTCAACCCTGAACTCTCTACAGTACCAGAGGTGTGCACTGGAAAACATTTATCTAAGGCAAGCGTTGCAGGCAATCTTGGACAATGAGGTCAGAAGGTTGATGCAAGTACTTAAAGATTCAGAGGGAGCCTACTATTGATATTTTGAAGAGATTTGGTATGATGGATTGCAAATCCATGTCAACACCTATGGAAACCAACTTGCACAAGTTGAAGGAGGCTGCAGTTAGTTCAGACCTGGTGGATCCCACGATGTTCAGGCAGTTGATTGGATCCTTGATGTATCTAGTTAACACTAGACCTGAAATCTGTTGTGCAATAAGTGCACTTAGTCAGTTCATGTGTGAACCGAGGCAGGTACATCTTGTTGCAGCAAAACATGTCCTGAGATACTTGCGTGGGACAGTTGGATATGTGCTGAGATATTCTTCAAGTATGATCCTGGAGCTGCAAGGTTATACAGATTATGTTTCGGTAGGTTGTGTTGCTAATCAGAAGAGCAACTCTAGATGTTACTTCAGTTTGGGATCTGCTATGATTTCCTAATGCAGCAGGAAACAGTCATATGTAGCATTGAGTATAGAAAAGGCAGAGTATATTGCAGCTTGTGTGGCAGCTCGGGAAGCAGTGTGGATCGGAAGCTCCTTGTAGGATTGTTTGGGCAATCAATGGAGCCTACTATCATTTATTGTGATAACCAGAGCTGTGTGAAGCTTTCTGTCAATCCTGTGTTTCATGACAGAACCAAGCATGTTGAGATCAAATACCATTATATCAGAGATATGGTATTGAGGAAAGCTATACAGTTGAGGTATACCAGCATTGATGAGCAGACGGCAGACATTCTCACCAAGCCTCTCTCCAGAATAAAGTTTGTGTACTTTCGAGACAAGCTTGGTATGGTGAAGAATACAGCCTTAACTGAGAAAGAGTCTCAGTATCATTGATCCTCGTTAATGAGTTCTTCTCTGGGAGAGAAGTTCGAGGTGAAATCCCTTGATTAATGAGTTCTTCTCTGTGAGAGCAGTTCGAGGTGAAATCCCTTGATTCCACCCTCTAGGAGAGCCATGATGGATGTCATGTGTGTGACTCCATGACAGAATCACGTGAGAGAGTCCATGATGATTTTTTTGTACTTATGTTTCACCCTCTGGGAGAGCCATGGTGAAAGTCATGCTGAGGTGACAACATCACGCAAGTGATAAACACTTGGACATACCATACATGGTTGTAGCCATTATGGTTGATATCATGTTGAGGTGATATCTGATATCACAATGAGGTGATATCCTTCCCTTCCACATTTGATTGTAGCCATTGTGGTAGACATCACGATGAGGTGATATGTCTTGTGCAGCTGGAAGTGTTCTCCCTAGCTGAGAGTGAGTGTTGATGTTTTGCAGCGTCGGTCTCTACTTGCTTCATGATGATAAATTAAATAATAGCCTAGGGGCTATTTAATTTATTTGATATCGAATTACTGAAGAGTCACAAATTTTTGGTTATTATATTTAATTATTGTAATGGCGTGATTTAATGAAGAGGCACGAATTGTCTTTGAGGCCAACCTCTTGTTTGGATGAGATTTCATTTGAAGAAACACATCTTTCTATGCTGGGCCGACTTATGCTTTTGAAAGGTCACATCTCTTCTCATCATATTTGTATATATACTTGATGGAGTGTCATTGCTTGATCATCGAATCATCCAATTCATTGTCTCAAGTGTGAAGTTCTCTAACAGTGAATTCATTTCAAGTGCAGATTGAGAAACTGTAGAAGACAGAGGTTATTGTTAGCAGATTGCTCCATTGTATTTATGTAATTGCATCAGTTTGTGGTGCCAAACTCTTGGCCTCATTATCGGCCTTCATTGTAAAGGAGACATTGTCTTGTGACTCAATATATAAGTGATATATTGTTGATGGGTTTTTCTCCCTCAGGAGGAGGGTTTTCCCAGGGTATCTGCTGTGTTGTGTGTTTGATTTTGAATTAATTTTCTGTGCTCTAATCTGATCATTAAACTTAACACCACTTCCATAAGCCACATATGTCAGTGAGTTTAATGAGATCTCCATCTTGAATAAAATGAAGTTAAATTGCTTTCATGTTCTTCACACACCAAGAGTTGCAAACAAATGAAACTCTTGTATGAGAAAAGAAAATAGTGACTCTTAATGGCTATCATCTGAAAAAACAAGCGTGAAATTGAGAAACAGAAAAGAACTCCCTTAGTAGCATTAAAGCCGCAATCCTTGGTTTCCCAGACTCCAACACTAACTATCAAGTGTCACAAAAGAGGAAAGATAATTATCTTTACAATCCTTCCTAAATTGTTGCCAGCAGAAAATGAAAACATTGGAGCAAGACCTGGATGAGCAGAAAACTATTACGTATTACCTCCTTGAGTAGGATCCCATGTGGAATAACTGTGCTTATAGATGTAAACCCCACAGAAAGTGGGATAAAGAAGGTACCTATGGTTAGTGTCATCAGTACTCATCATATCCTTCAAAAACCCATTTACAGTATGAAAGCAAAAACCAGCCAGCAACACCTTAGAGAATCAAGTGACAAAAGATCACTAAGCTACTGGCAGATTTGGAAGTGTTGGAACAGTATCAGAAGCCTTCCAGAAGTCGTAACTCCCACAAATAGTGAAGATATGGTCTATCATTTGAAGCTTGACTGCCAATCCTCTTCTACCAATCTGATAGGTGCATTCAATAGAACTGACAGAAAACTTGGAAAAGGCAAGACCCATCATGCAGGTACAGCAATTATTTTCAAATATGTACCCAGAGATAGGAAAAGTGTGCTAAGACCAGGAAGGAAACAAGAACAAAAACATTGAATAGAACAGAAATTGGATGAGTCAAAAATTTCACACCCTCTATGAGGATTTGATGAAAATGTGCAAGATTGGCCACTTTATGAGGGCCTTCAAATCGCCCTGCACTTTGAATAGTGCTGATGATGCAAAATTGAGAAGAGGAAGGTGAAGATGATAAAAGGACATGTACTTGATGTTAGACATCAAGAAAGCAAAAATATGAGTAGTCCACATGTAAGGGTCAATTTCTGAAGGAGGTTAGTTGCATAATAGAAGAATACAGCAAAACATATTGTAATTATTTTCAAGTACTCCCACAAAGTTATGAAAAATATTATCAGGTGCTGTTGGGACTAGGAAGGAAACCAAAACAAACAACATTAAAAGGATATAAATTGGATGAGTCGCAGATTCAACACCGTATATGAGGATTTAATTTATGATGACCAAGAGAAGCTAGCTACTTCATTAGTGCAGAGTCTTCAAATGACCCAGCCCTTTGAATAGTGTTGATGATGAAAAATTGACAAGAGGAAGATTGAGAGGAGACAAGAACAAGTACTTGACCTAAGACATGGAAAGAGCAAAAATTTAGGTTGTCCGCATGTAGAGGTCAATTCCTAAAGGAGATTGGTTATGTGAAATAAGAGTTAATTGAAAGGTCCTAGGAGAGGTATGAAGCATAGATAAAAGATTAATACTCTTGGCTGACACAAAATTACACTTATATAATTAAGAAAGCAATAATTATCTATCACAGGCAATGACTACAAATTACTAAACCTCGAGTAACAGCTAAATCATACTAAAGCTTTTGATGCAAAACATTACAATTGTCCTCATACCACCTATTCATTGGAAAGAGCTGTGAGGGAAAGCAGAAGGAAGAGTGGATAATATGCAAAGGGGAGGCTGGGGCTGCTTCCCAGGCAACTAATTAAGAAATTAAATTTCATAGCAGAAATGGCATAGGGAGAAAAAATATGGAGGTGGCTGTCGTAACAGAGTCTCATATGCAAAAGCATAAAGTACTCATAATTACTCAAAACTTGAGGAAAAATCATTGGTGGGGAGTGAGCAGAAATCAAAGGACTTGACAAAGTAAATGGCCATCTGAAAATGGTCTTCACAATAAGCAGCTGATAAGATTTATGGAAACCTTGGGCATGCAGAGAATAAGAAACACGGAACACCTCACTTATGAAGGAGCAAGTAAAACCATGTAGGGCCATATAAAAAAAATACTCAATAAACAATAACTTTATCGAAGGAATCGATAGTTAGCAAAAACAAAGCCACAAAATAATTGGTACCATTGCATTGTAATTGTGCCCATTAAGTAGGCTTTCAACGGGAAGCCAAATTGGCTATCCATAAAACATCCTTCACAAGAAAACAAGATTAAAATCTCAACGAAGTAAACAAATCTCCTAATTTGGATGCTATATTAGATCACCAATGTGCCAACATAAAACCAATACCAATTCATGTCTTATTAATCTATAAATTTATAATGTATCTAACAAAATTGTTCATTTGACACAGTCATCTTGGGAAGATGCATCCCACAAACAATCATTGGATCTGATTTGTCTTCTAAACACTTGTTGAGCCCAACTATCAAATTCAACTCATGAATGACCAACTCATCCTCAAAATATCATGGACTGGTAAATATAAAGATCTAAAAAATTTCCTAACAAGATGGCATTCTCTAAACTCTAAAGAAACTGTGTGCTATATCATATTCAAGTGCATGGTAAGGGTTAGCATTAATGCTATGTTATTGGGTTCCACAGGAACCTTGGTCAAACCTGAACTGATTCAGACCCAGTTCTGATCCTGGTCCAGGTCTTGCCTGGGTTTACCCGGGGTCCTGCCCCAGGCCTCTGGATTCAGCCCAAGTGTATCTTAAAGTGCCAAGGCTGAATCCAGAGGCCCAACAGGACCCCAGGCAAGCCCAGGGAGAATCTGCCTGGCACCCAAAAAATATTATCTAAATGAAAAAAGTGGAAAATTAAATTAACAAAAGAGAAGAGGAAGAAAAACAAACCCAAACAAATAACTTTCCTTAGTGTTGATAGAGGATGAGGGGTACAAGGCTGCTACACAGCATCATTTGCATGGTGCAGCTAGTGGGAATGGCACCAATGCTGCTTGTCCTTCCAATGAACCAACTGATGACATTGATGCTGTCGATAAAAAGCACTGTGATGATTTCTATTGAGTTTACATGTGCTGATGCACTAATATAAAACAGTTTGATTTATCTTTAATGTTTAACAATTGACATTGAATTATCTATCATCAGCTGTGTTCTGTATTTAATTTTGTACATTTTGTGCAAATATTGTATATTTTTAATGTTGAATATATATAAATATATAGATTGTATGGCCGAACCACCACATCAAAGCCAGAGGAAAAAATTGGTGAACCACCAAACCTGAACCTGAACTACCAACATAACAGTAATGTCAAAAAAAAATCAAGGAGAACTGGATGACAAACAACAAAACCTCCCAAATGGGTGATCCTCTGCAAATTCGGAGCCATACATCTGGAATGTTCAGCAGAAGGAAGCACACAAAAGCTCAAAAACAGTCTCAAACTAAGCAGGCAACTCCTCCAGCATCACAAACAATTCCTAAACTACAAGAATTCTGCCTAAGGCTGAGATCCAAAATATAGCCAATCCTCTCATAAATCTGACTAAGA
Organism: Sequoia sempervirens; assembly: GCA_007258455.2. NCBI lineage: Eukaryota > Viridiplantae > Streptophyta > Pinopsida > Cupressales > Cupressaceae > Sequoia > Sequoia sempervirens. Next base: position 244,206 of record VDFB02386642.1, on the reverse strand, counting down.
AAGTTAAATGACCATTGAAAACATCTGGAAAATTAAAAGGCAAGACCATACCATTCAACTATAATTCCAACAGGCAATAGATATGCCCCTTAAATGAGGAGCAGCTGTGCTGGAAAACACTGTAAAGCAGAGATAAGTCCATCAGGAGGCGAGGAGTCATCCCTACCCAATAATTACAGACAAACCTCACTTGTGGTCACTCCTAACTGTAATCACCTGACCTGTTATTTCCTATATTTTGCCACATACAGGTGAGTTATTTATCAAGCTAAACCTTGTTTTGGCAATCCTCCTCATAATGAAAATGAATGATAATCAGCATCTGGGGTAACTATACAAAATAACACCACTAATGTCCAAGGTGTCATGAATAAATCAGCACTTAGCCTCATAAATATTCATCATCTAGTTGCCACTGAATCTGCTCCTATTTCACCACCATTTCATATTGCAAAGGTTCTTGCTTGGATGGAGTTGCAATCTCTGCAACTCTTTGCAACATCTATCTTAGCCTGTATATCTGGTTTTGAGCTGTTAAACAGAAAACAGCCATTGAGCTCTTTTCATTCCTTTTGTCATTGTATCCTTAGCCTCTTTTGAGTCATTTTATAGTCCTGAACAATAGCCACTGCAGCACAAAAAGCAGCAGCAACCTGATCATTCTCCTCTACTAGGTTTAGAAATACATTTTTAAAGTTCTCATCTTTCTTTAGAGTGCAACCCTATGGAACTATCTCCAAATAGCGGCATATTCATTTTTCTCCTTTCCTCCCATTTCCATCACCTCTAGGAGATATCCAGAGACTGTAGCTGACAATCCCCAACAAAGTCGTCCTCAGGATGCAGCAGTCTTGGAGGAAAGTTTCAGACAGATCAGGCTCTGTTGACAATGGGAGATCCTGAATGTTACAGGAAGGCCAACCTGCTGACAGAGGAGACAACCTGCTATATATTATTATATGGAAGCGCCATCATAATGATTACATTACTTCCCCAACAAGTGGTGACCACAAGCAGTGGTAAGGGACGTGAGAATTTTTGTGGAAAGATATGTAAAATGGGACAAGACAACATCTAGGACGAGCAATTACCATTATGGAAAGTTCCAAGTTGGAACTACATGCTACTCAAGTGTAATGAACCTGCACGGAAGTTGTTTCCTTGAACATAAATATAAGATCAATTCACTGGAGACCAAAGTCATAATGAAGGGCAACTTCAACCAACTAGAACACATATCCACATGTCAAGAAATATAATGGATTTTTTCCCTCCTTATTTTTAGCACTATATATACAAGGCCTTCACACTCTTTTTGTAATAGGATCAGTATAAAAGAACTAGAGAAGCTAGAACGATATAGGTAAGGTAGACCTACCAATAAACATGCTAAATATTTTGTCAATTAGAGAAATTGTTCACAAAACAGAAACAATCAGAGCTACCGTTTGAAATTTAGAATCATTGGGAACAAAATAGTTTGCCATTATATGATTCTCCATCTCATCATTCTGTAATAATAATTGCAATTTTTGTCAAGGTTCATGTTTCTTTAAGAATATTAATACTAAGCTTAAATAAAATGGCTATTTATCTAATAAAGTCTTTTAGCTACATCCAACAAGCAGTCATCTTACAGGCATTTCATTATTTTATAGACATATAGAACTGTATTTGCTGATTGTATCCAATATTCAAGTCTTAGAGTTAACTTGTTTTTGCAAACTATTATATATACCAAATGAACATGCAAAGACAAATTGCCGGTACAAGCCTATGATCCATTGAGAGATGCAATAAGCTACAAAATTCTCTCATTGTCAAGCATGAAATTCATAATCTAATACCAGGCTTTTCCTTTTGTCTTGGAACTATCCGGTGGTCCCATATATCTAATCACAACTGTTCCTTACCTTTGATTATAAGTCCCTGCTTTAAGCCAAAAAAAAAAGGTTTCCATAGTTGTTTAAAACTTTACACTTTTTAGTTAACTGCCTATGGAAAAAGAAGAAATATCCTTGAAACTTGAAAAAAGATTCAACATCAATTTTGGTTAAATCCTTGAAACTTGAAACGAGATTCAAATCAACTTTGGTTGATAAGTTATCAGAAAATTGCATGTGAATATGCATTTAATCTAAAAGGTATGATGAAAAAGATCTAGATGTCGATGAGGTTGTCATGTCCCCAAAATCGTAACCAAAATGCGAAGTATTGAAATACTAAATCAATATCAAAAATAAGAAATGCAGTTTAAAATATCATTATAATTATAATTATCACCGATAATATTATAATTATGATAGTCAAATATAAAATATAAATATTATTATAATATAGCACTATGAATATTAGATGCATATATATAAATAAATACATCAAAATAAGAAAACATTAATATAAAGCACATGCATAAAAAATAATATTATAATATAATTATCACAATATGAAATAGAACCATTAATATTAAATATCATAATAATAAGAATAATAAAATTATAAAAGAACTAATAATTCTGAAAATCAATTCATTACATGGTAAATATAGCGACTCCTTTACAGCAAAGCCACAACGGCAATGGGAGGTAATATTAAATCATCCCTAAAATCGATTAAGAAAGCAATACTAATCATCACGTTAAGATATGGCAATATTAAGCTTTTGATTAGCTTAAGAGAGAAGATAAGCCATTATGAATTACAGAGAGGTGCGCCCTATTGAAATGGTGCAATGGACACAAAGAGCGTGGCCCTTGGTCTGATTGAGGGTACTAAATGAAGAAATCTTCCAGGCAAATAGGCATCGATGGAAATGGGGGAATATGAATAAGCAGCAGGGATGAAAACGGAGGTATTCATTTATTCAAACCAAGTGAACCAAGTCATTCACTCTTCAGGAAGCAATCGATGGACTAGGGAATATTTCGAGTTGAGTTTATAAGTGTTCATTGAGGTTGTGGCAAGCCACATAGTGGGAGCTATTACTGCAGAATGGGTCTGGGGGCTCTTAAGCACCATTGATCCTTCAATTCAAGTTGCATACTAACTTCAGAAGTTCAGACACACAGCCCAGAAATCGCATGATCTAAAGAGGCACAAATCTGAGACAGCAAATCAAAGGAGACACCGCCTTATTCTATTTTCTCATGCATGCACTCAGATAGGAAGATCAGAAATTGCATCCTTTTGGTGGAAAATATTATATAGAATTAATATCATTATAATTCAGACTTTATATCAGCTTTCATAGCTAATAACCTCTTAATTCTATCAGCATACTCATCAATTATTCTACAAGCATATAGAAGATAAGCAATCAGGTCGATTATAGTTTGAGGGTTATTCTTAATCAAATCAAGGTTTAACAGTTGATCCTTTAATCTAAATCTTACTCATCTCTTAATCTATAAGATTAAAGTGCAAAGAACAGTTGAATCTATAAAGGGACATTACAGAGGTTAACATTTTATCATCTTAGCATGAAAGGAATGATGAAAAATGTAGTTTTCCTACTGTTCTAATTTACAATTACTATAATTTATTTAGCGGTGTAGCATCTGTTAGTTTTAGGATCAGATTTAACATAAAGCAGAGAATGCAACACATGAACAATAAACACAGCATTTTTACCCTGGGAAAACCCTCCTACTCGAGGGAGAAAATCCCAGCAAAATATATCTCCAATATATTGAAACTATGTAGCCGGTTCGCCTGGTTCTGGGCTCGGTCCTGGTCCGGGTTCGCACTGGGTTCGGGTCCTGGTCCAGTCCCTCTGTGGGTTCGACCAGGGTCCTTGTATTTGAGACTTGATTCGCCAGTGAAGAACCCAGGCGAACCCGAGCAGAACCCGAGCGAACCCAAGGCGAACCCACGTGTCTGGGCGACCAAAAAGCATTTTTTTTGGTATTTTTTTAATATTTCCTTCAGTTTGACTTTGACCCACGCCCATGGGAACCCTAAAAGTGACCTCTAAAACAAATTAAACACCTAAACTACCTCATTTTCATTCATTTGTTTTGCAAACAAGCATTTTCATTCCAAGAGGCTGAGTTCTTATTTTAACTTGTTGGATAGACAAAAGGAGTTGAATATTGATTGTTGAAGCTTCTACAAACGATTGCATTGCCATTCCTACAGATTTGCAAGTGTTCATTGGCTGCCACAAAGATTGTTGAAGAATATTTTTGCAAAGAGGTAAGTTTTTCTCATTTTTTTTGAGTTTTTTCATTCTTTTTTTTGTTTTACAAACAAAAACTTTGTTTTTCTTCTTTTTTTTTCTATTCTTCTATGAATAATGAATGTATGCATTGTGCAAGATTCAAAAGAGCTAGGTTTTAAAAAATTATTATATTTTGTTTTCATTCAAATTTTGAATGTGTTGTTTGCAAAACAAATTGCCATAGGAATCACAATGTCAATGGGTTCTACCTCCGGCTCCGTAGCTAAACCAAACCCAAAGTTCAAAACAAGTGCAAATTCTCCTCTATGGCAGTATGTTGAAATGATAAGACAGATTCCAGGTGGTGGTGGTTATGTTTGGAAATGCAATGGGTGTGAAGTTACATATTCTAGTTCATACCATAGGGTGAAAGCACATTTGTGTGGCATAAGTGGAAAAGGCATCTCACCTTGCCCTGGAAAGAAAGATGCCCCTATTCCACCTGAGACAGTTGCAAAATACATTATGGAGCAAGAAGCAGCAGATCAACGGGAAGCCCAAAAAGGAAATCACCCTTTGTTAAAAAAAAAATCAAAGGGAATGCAGCCCCCATCTAATCCCAATCCCAATATTGTGGTAGAAGACCACCCATTTATGGCCATTCCGAATCTTCAAGCTCAAAGTGCACAACCTTTTGCAAACAAGAGAGCAAAGGGACCTTTGGAAGTTGCATTTCAAAATGAGAGTAGAGCCCTTGTCGACCAATGTGTAGCAAGATGCATATATGCCAATGGATTATCTTTTAATGTTGTTTGTTCTCCATATTGCAAAGAGATGTTGAGAGCGGTTAATGAAGCTCCAAAAGGGTACAAGGGCCCGGGTTATGAGAAGGTGTGTAGCACTTTATTGGAAAAGGAGGTTGAGTTGGTTGAAGATGCATTGAAGCCTATAAGAGATTCATGGGTTGAGACAGGTGTGTCCATTGTTTCAGATGGTTGGAAGGACTCAAAAAATCGGCCTTTGATCAATGTCATAGCGGTGTCCCCTAAAGGGGCAATGTTTTTGAAAGCCATGGATTGTGAGGGGCAAGTAAAAGATGGACAATTTATTGCTAATATTCTTATTGCAGCCATTGAGCAAGTGGGAGCCCGCAACGTTGTTCAAGTTGTAACGGACAACGCGAAGAATTGTAGAGCTGCAGGGTTGTTGGTTGAGGAAAGATATTCACATATCTTTTGGACACCTTGTGCGGTCCATTCACTCAATCTTATGCTGCAAAAGATTGGGAATAAAATTGAATGGATCAAACAATTGTATACTGAGGCTGAGGACATTCAGATGTTCGTCACCAACCACCACTTGTCTCAAGGGATCTTTAGAACATTTTCAAAATTGGAGCTATTGAAGGTAAGAGAAGTAATATTTACATTTGTCATTTTCTGATTTTCATAATTTGATTGTGCATTCTAATTTAAATTCTTCTTTAAAGTTTATTTTTAAATTTTAATTATTTTTTTAATTTGCAATAGGTTGCAGAAACCCGCTTTGCCTCTAATACAATCGTCTTGAGACGACTTGTGAAAGTTAGGCAGGCACTTTCTAGCATGGTGATTAGCACCAATTGGTCTATATGGAGGCAAAGCAGCACTGAAAGAGCAACAAGAATTAAGAGCATGATATTAGATGACTCATGGTGGGATCGTGTGGAGTATCTCCTTAGCTTCACCGAGCCCATTTTGAGTATGATTCGCTATACTAACATGGACAAGCCATGCATTGGACAAATATATGATGGTATAGACTCAATGCTTGAGAAGATCAAGTGCACCATAAATGCAAGAGAGCAAGACCCTGAAGAGACTTTCTTCAAACAAGTGCAAACAATTGTTGAAGAAAGATGGAACAAAATGACAACTCCATTACACCTTCTTGCCTTTGCATTGACTCCAAAATACTACAGCTCTCTTTCTTTCACAACCAAGAAGGCTTCCTCCATATAGAGATTTAGAAGTGGTTGAAGGGTACAAGGCAGCATTTGTGAGACTCTTCCCTGATCGAGATTTGCGGAGTGTAGTCACGGATGAGTTCACTGATTTTGTGCACTCAAATCATCTAGATGTTGATGCCTCCCGTGATAGGTTCTTAAAGGATGCTCATTCTTGGTGGTACTTCCATGGACAATACTTCCAAAATTTGCAGCCCCTTGCAATCAAAATTTTATCACAAGTAAGTTTAATAAATTTTCATATTTTAGTTTTAAAAGTTTCATAATTTCATTTATAATTTTTTAATTGTTTACTTTGTCTTCATAGGTTGCTAGTTCATCCGCATCTGAGAGGAATTGGAGCACATATTCTTTCATCCACTCAATAAAGCGCAATAAATTGTTGTCAAAAAAAGCGGAGAACTTCGTATATGTGCATTCCAACTTGCGTCTCCTTTCACACAAACAACCTAACTACAAGGAAGGAGAGACGAAGTTGTGGGATATAGTGCCAGAGGATACTGACTTGGATGCTTGCAATTCCCAACATATTGCATATGAGGAGTCGGATATCCAACAGGAGCATGGGCACAATAGTAGTGCTAGTGATGGTGCCATTGGCACTACTTGTGATTCATCTAGTCTTCCTACTTCATCTAATGTCAATGTTGACATTGATATGGATGATTTAGAGAATCTATTTGATGATTAAAACTTTAAAAGTGTTGTAATATTGAACTTGAAGTTTGAACAATGAATATTTATCATGCATGTTTTAAATGACATTCAAGTTTATGGTGGTTTTGTTGTTTATATGATGTTATGTGATATTCTAATCCTAATTCATGCTTCTAGGCTGCATATATATATATATATATATATATATATATATATTTTACATGTTTTTGTAATTTGTACTAACGAACCCAAGACGAACCAAACCCACCCCCCAAAAAATTTTGCCGAACCGAACTCGCGAACCCGAAGCCGAACCTGAACCAGCTACTTAGTATTGAAAGAATAAAAGCAGAAATCTGCTTACAAATCTGGCCTTACTCAAGGCTGAATTATTACAATGAATAATAGCATCACTCCTTGATGCAAAGTACAAATAAATATGCTTCCCCTGAAAGTCTGATCTGCTGCAAATGGAATGGCAAACTTCTGCTGGAGGTGAGAATGAAGTGAATTTAATTCTTATAATGAATGAATGAGCACCACCTTGTATGTATACCAAACTAGGCAACCCTTCATCTAGGTCGGCCTCTTTGATTTAAATAACAAATATTAAATATCATTTGTTAACAAGGCCGACCTGCCTTGATAATTATTTATTATTTTAATTTTTACTTAGGAGAAAAATATCTCCCTAAGCTACAAACACTAACACTCCCTCTTAGCTAGGGAGGTATTTTTCCTGTAATCCTCGTCATGGAGTCTCTTGACATGACATCCACAATGGCTACACCCAACTGTGGAAAATCACATCTCAGTCTTAGAGATGTACAAGAATCCATCACGGAGTCTCTCAACGTGATGTCGTCATGGAGTCTCTCAACATGACGTCCACCATGGCTACTCCCATGTGTGGAAAGAAACACACATACAAGTGTCCATCACGGAGTCTCTAAATGTGATGTCGTCATGGAGTCTCAACATGACGTCCACCATGGCTACTCTCATGTGTGGAAAAACACAAGTACAAAGGGTTCATCACGGAGTCTCTCAACGTGATGTCGTCATGGAGTCTCTCAACATGACGTCTCATCTCAGGCTCAGAGATGAACAAGGGCTCGCACCTCATATTTCTCCGTCTTAGAGAAATATACACTACAAGGGCTTTCACCTCATATTTCTCCGTCTCAAAGAAATATACACTACAAGGGCTTTCACCTCATACTTCTCCATCACAGAGAAATATACATTACAACAAATCTTCATGATGATGTGACTCCCTCTGAAGCTCCAAGTACTTACATCAACCTCCTAACCTCCTCGTCCAAGGTTCCCTTTGTTGGTTTGTCAGACTCCCTCTGAATGTTATTTCCTCCTCTTCGAAGAAACTGATCGCAATGACAATCTGTATGGGTTCTTCCTCTTCGAGAGATGTCTCCAATCACCAACTCAGTCCCATGGCTGCAAGCTATGTCTCCATTCTTCAGCCTGTGTGACTTCCTCACAGGATGCATCAAGCTCTTCCTCCCTTGAATGCAATCTCTCATCATCCTTATGCTCCTTGGTCCGTCCTGAAAGCATTTTAGAGAGTTTAATGATAGTTCATAGAACTAAACTATCCTAAACAGAAATAACAATGCTAGAAGCATACATGATTCACTATCCCAATGTTATAGCATGAATTAATAACTACATAAAAAATTCATGAACATTATTCAAACATGAAATACTTATCTCGTTGAAATCATAATCTCCTTAAGTGTTGCACTTAAATGCTTTTCGGGTCTGCACTTATCTTTCTTGAGATTTGCTCATTATTTCACAATAATTTCTCAAATCTACTTTTCTATTTCTCTTTGTCTTATTCCTGCCAGCTAGGATCACCGTTTGTCTTTCCTGTAGAATATGGTGTGAATATTATTTATGACGACTCTTCCCAAAGTTTTGAACTTCCTTTGAAATCGAATGCTTAATATAATGTCGATCTCAAATATGTAGGTGCGTTTGTCTTATTCAGCAGCCGAATAACCATATAAATATCCCTTTCAAATTAATATGGCCATGAATATAAAAAAAAATATGGCAATGTTATTCCAAATCGAATATCATCTTTTAAAACATGCAAAATGCCTTCACAAAATCGAATATCCCAATATGACTAAAGGATGGCTTCCTGCTGCAAAATTCGAACTTCTCCAACAGAACCCAAATTTCCCTTTTGAATTGAATTCCTTCAATTGCTACTACTCCAATATCAATTTCTCCCAAATAATCGATTCCTTCAGCAATTCCAAATTTGGCCAAAGGCCACAAAATTTGCTCAAATCTGATCAGGTCTTGTCTTAAACCCGCTCTGATACCATGTTAGTTTTAGGATCAGATTTAACATAAGGCAGAGAATGCAACACATGAACAATAAACACAGCACTTTTACCCTGGGAAAACCCTCCTACTCGAGGGAGAAAAACCAAGCAAAATATATCTCCAATATATTGAAAGAATAAGAGCAAAAATCTGCTTACAAGTCTGGCCTTACTCAAGGCTGAATTATTACAATGAATAATAGCATCACTCCTTGACGCAAAGTACAAATAAATATGCTTCCCCTTGAAGTCTAATCTGCTGCAAATGGAATGGAAAACTTCTGCTGGAGGTGAGAATGAAGTAAATTTAATTTTTATAATGAATGAATGAGCACCACCTTGTATGTATACCAAACTAGGCAACCTTTCATCTAGGTCGGCCTCTTTGATTTAAATACCAAATATTAAATATCATTTGTTAACAAGGCCGACCTGCCTTGATAATTATTTATTATCTTAATTTTTACTTAGGAGAAAAATATCTCCCTAAGCTACAAACACTAACAGCATCAAAAGTATGATAGTGAGATATTTGTCAGTGGGGCATGCCTCATGGCATTATCAAGGCAAAGGCAGTATAGTGTTAAGTGCATGAGAAATTCAGACTTTTTCTCCAACTGGTCATGCATGTCAATGAAGGTACATGCTTGCACGTTACAAAGATAGCTAGCAATTTGTGTTCCGTAGGGACGCGTCCCCTGTGTTTTTATGCCATTTCCTATACCAGGTACAAAACAGGGACGCGAGAACGGCCAGGAAACGTCCCCTAGCCGTCCCTTTTTGCCCTCCAAGTACCCGGCACTTCCAGGGGACTTTTGGCAAAAGGCAAGGGACGTAGGGTACTTCTAGAAGTACCTAAAACTTCCCAGCCGTCCCTCGTCCATACCGGGTACGACTAGAAGTACCCTATGGCCCAACAGCAAAAAAGACATTTTTATAAAAAATTAAAGTTTTTTAAAATGAAAAAAAGGCATGGGCGGTCCCACAAGGGACGCCCCATGCCACTTAACCTAATTTATGTCTTAATTGGTCCACATATAGCTTCATCCAATCAATCAAGAGGAACTTCCTTACCTCTAGACAATCGGAGAAGTTGGTGGCAGTACACAGTGCTTTGGGGCTATAGGATCACTAGACTAGTTAGTATCGTCAGACTCCAGCCTTACGTTGGGATGTTAATCCCGAAGATGCTATGCAGATTGAGGAGGAGGATGCACATGAGGGATTGGTTGGGGTTCCATTGGTTGAGGCAGATCCTTCTATTGACATGGACACTAACACTGACTTAGACTCGAGCTCCGATGGCGAGGGCAATGTTGATTTAGACCTACCTTCTGCTGATTAGGGACCTTGGACAGCAATATATTTTCTTAGTTTTATGTTTATCATGTCATTTCATAGTTGAGACGTGGAGTCTTTGGGCATTTTGGTTATAATTATTAGACTTTTACATGATATGTATGCACATTGATAATGAAAAGCATTTGAATTTTGTTAATTTGTTTGTCAATTCTCATGTGAAATCTCAATTCAAGTCTAATGATATGTATTGAGCTTATACAATGTCTAGAATGAATGCTTTATCAATGTTATGCTATGAACATTTAAATTCTCTATATTTTAAAAAAATTCCCTATTTTTTTATTAGTCGTCCCTTGTCGTCCCCTAAAAAATGACCCAAAAGTACCCCCGTACCGAAAACTCGTCCCACCGTATCGGGTACTCCCCATCCCCGAAACCCCGTGGAGCATAGCTAGCAATGGATAATGTAGGGCCTATGAAAAATAATTTGTAGCTCCTGAAAGAATAATTATGTGTCGCTTCTTAGAGATACAATGCATATATGGAATAAAAGATAAGATGTTTTTTCCTTCTTTATTCTTTCTAGTGTTTGCCTCAAAGTTGCATGGTCACAGATACGGATACAAATACGGATACGATATCAGATACGGATATAGCCATTTTTTAAGACCCCCAATATGAATACGGTTGGATACGACATTCATAAAAACACATACACATATATTTTATAAGTTATTAGAGGAGATTCAGATTTTCATTACTTTAAAAGCAAACAAGTAAATATAAATTTAAATATTAATAATTTAGTAAAGAATAAACAATTAAATATATATTAATAAAATTTATTTATATTTAAAGAATATTTTTTATAAAAAAAAATCTCTAATGTTTAAACAAAAAAATATAAATATTAAACATAAATATAAAATTATAAACAATTAACTTTTTTAAATCTATAAAAATTAAAATGCCAAAAAAATAGTAGAGTTGCATTGGAAGAAGACATAGAAAAATGGGTTGTTGAAATAGAAAAACATTTCATTTGTCTTCTTCATTTGGTGTAGCCGTGTAGGTTTTGTTTATACAAAACAAAACAAAATTGCATGATTGAAGTTCTTTAAGATTAAGTTTAGGAAAATTCATGTCAAATTTCGTCTGGAAAATCAAGGTTTTTTGGGCACGTGTGGGTACGGTATCCAACCTGTATCTGTGGTGCATCGTACGTGTATCCATATCGAATATGGGGATACACACACCCAAGGAGGGGCAGGGGCGTATCCAGCTACTCTAGATTGCCTAGTTAAAAAGACCTCATGTTTTGAAGGAAAAATTTTCCAATATTTACAAAAATGTTTTCAAAACTAGATGGTTAAATATTTTTCCATGTGTAACATTTTGTCACCTGCAAATTTTTGTTTTTTTTGGATAGAAGTTGGTAGATTGGCATATTATGCAAGTAACATAAATCTAACAGAACAATTAAATATCATGAAAAAAGAAAATTATGTAATGTTTGAAGAACCTAGCTTCTTAGTGGAGAAGCAAATGAATGGTTGGAAGAAAATGGTAATCATCAATATTGGACTTGAGACAAACTCTGAAAACGCCTAACTTGGCAAAATGCATAAAACTGTTGAAAGCAAAAAAAAAAAGCCTTCCATTTTAGGAATTGAGGAAAGAAGAACAAAAAAAAAGAGTAAAAATTAAAAGAAAATGAAATTTTGCAATTGTATAGGAGCAAATTTGCACCCCTCTTGCGAATTCCCTTTTTATACCTCCACCTTAGAAAAATGAAAAATCAAATCCGACCAAGTAATTCCACGTCCTCATTCTGAACCACATCCACTTAGCACTTGTTTTTAGTGTCGGTGGGGGAATTTTTGTCGGGGTCGCGCGTGCGACACGCAAACATCTCCGCGGCGCGCTACCATCCTGACAAGATTCCTGCCTCTAGAATCTGTAGAGGCTTTACATTCTCCATTGTTGACGAAACATAACGCCCCTACACCTTCCTGCCAACCTTTGAATGGCTCTTTCCCTCCCAAACCTTCTTCAAATGGCTATCTTTCACTTTCAATTCATCTTCTACACACTAATTCGATCTGGCTTCACATTCTTAGCATCTCATCCATACTCTTGCTACTTGTTGCACTATTGGCTTCACAACTCCAACAATCACAACATCCCACACATTTTACCATAGAAGTAGCAGCTTGGTGTCTTGCGAGACTGCTTTCAGCGTTGTTGTGGCTGTGTCGACTCTACCATAGCTGTGGACTTGCATTCCTCTCTCATTGGCCTTGAGTGCCTTTGGTCGAGGGTAGTAATGCTTTTGTATTACTTTGTTGTTGGATTTGAGTAACACAATGTCTCTTGTAGTGTTTGGCTTCGTTTCCATTTCAACATTGTTTCCTTTATCATATTTCTATCTCTCTATCTATCTGGTTGTCCGTTGAGTTGGAAACACCAAAGCAGGGGTTTGACTACGACAAACCTCCATAGAGCCCCAACATTTTTTCTCTCTTGGTTGTGTGTAGGTACGTGTTAGTGTGGAGCTTGTTGGCGAACTAGACCCTTCGTGAGTTCATTTCCACCACCTTTGTCCTTGTCATCTTCTATATCATCTTTCTAGTTATTTTTCTTATTTTGTTAGTTATCATTTTAGTTAGTACTTCAAACCTCAACCGCGAAGCAGATAGTAGGTTTTGGACACTCTTCACTATCTTTATACACTTTATGTCCGTATAGACTCCACCGCCCCTGTGAGACGCCAGCACGCCACACTGTTGTCCTTAACCTGCGATGTTGTCGTCCCAGGTTAGTAGAGTGACAAAAGCACTTAGTGCTCTTCAATCTCCATCCTTGACCTAAAACACTTGTCCAACCTGAGGTAGACTAGGGCAGCCTTCCGCTCTCGACTCTCTGTGACCTGGAGCCTTGGTGTGGTTGGTCCCCCTCCTCTACAGCAATATTAAGGAGACATAAGCCAACATTTAAGACTAAACTAAAGTCTTTAAGGGAAGAAAGAGAATATTGGAAGACAAAAAGCTTGAAGATAAATAAAGGAAGAAAATTAGTGGAAACTTACAAAAGACTTTTCAGCTCAACTTCAAAAGAAAAACAAGAAAAGTTATACAAAAGAGACCAAGTTTTAGATATAATTCTACAACTTTGAAGTAAGATTGAGGTGCAAATGAAGAGATCCCAAAAAGTGACATGTAACTAAAGGAAGGGTCTCACAAAGACATGGCGGAAACATTGTGGAAAAAGAAGTTTTCAAAAAAATCAATCTAGAAATGCTGAATCATGTATAAGCCTCTATCATGAGAATCAAAAAGCAAGATAACATCAATTGTGTCAGCATTTGTGTTACTACAGAAGTCAGCAGTATGACATGCAGCAGCCTAGATAACAAGGTTATAGAAATACATGAAGGCAAACAGATGATTGTGCAACAAGATACTATAAAAGGTCAAATTGGGGAAGGAATGACTACTGTTACAACATGAGGCTAACTAAAAATAGAAACACAAATGTCAAAAGGGATGAGATCAAGTGATCAAACATCAAAGCTTTCATATCGGAGACTCATGTTAATCCCCAAGAGAAATGTTGCATGCTTATATATACAAATGTTGAATGCTTGATCTGGTAAACTACCAGGTCAAATTCTGGATGTGGTGTACCCCAATGGACAAGACTGGGTGCAAGTTCTGGGTGAATTTGACAGAAGAGATACCCCTCTGAGGCAAAGGGCACGCCACAAGGAGAATATGCTAACTAAAAAGAAACTGGACACATGAAAGTTGGATTTATATATTTGTTACCACCAGCCTGATCAACTGTATCTAAAAGGATAAGATGGAGAATATCTGTTTCAGGCACAGATGAATACTAATAGTCTTTGATTTCAATTCTGTTCTTGGATACTATAGCCAATTCTGCTGCTTTGTTTGGAAGCATTTTGAATCAAATTAACGGGAAATGTAGTACTACGAAAAATATTTTCTTTGCATTCATACAGAGCCACTTATAGTTTATGGGAAATGAACAAGACAGATGTTGCTATTCATGAGGCTTGCTTAGGCAATATAGCTTCACAGAATACAACAAACCCACTTGCACAAAGAAAAAGGAAAACAGAATAGATGTCATTCAGCATTGAACTTAAAAACAGGGAAGTAATTATAAGTTTAGAATTTTAGATATGCAGAAATATAATTATGGAAAACATGAAAATCAATGTCATCAGAAACATAAATAGGATAAAAACAATTAAAATAAATGCCCATGTCTATTAAACCGTATTTATTCATTTCTCGGCAGCACTATAGAAACCAATCAATTGGAATATCCCCAGATGCTCCAGAGTGAAGTAGAATCTTGGACAAGCAGAAAGGATGAGAAGTGAGAAAGCAAACAAGGGCATAAAAAGATATATGAACCTGAAGACTAGTTGAATGTAGAATCAGAGAAACAATGTATTTTCAAATTTTGATTTTAAAGTCAGATAATTCCAAAAAATGGAAAAAAAAAAAAAATCCACCATCGTTCCTAGAGATTTACAATCCAGAGAATAAATGGGAATTCCCTATTAAGAGATATAAATTGAGACTCAAATAAAATTTCCTGAAGAGAACATAAACAATAAAACAACCCCACTAAAAGCATTTCATGGTCGGTTCCATACCTTATTAGAGTTTGGAACAAGTTCTTGCAGAGATTTCATTCTTTCAGCAATCCTCTCCCTCCGGAGCTGCAGAAAAAGCCACATACATAATGCTCAGTTAAAAGAAAAAAATCTATATTTACATAGCACATCATGAGGAGAAATTATAAGGTTCCAAAAAGAAGCATGTCATCTATCAAGACCAGAAAGACCACAAGAATCACAAACCCCTAGGCATCTAAAACAACCATGTTAAAAATAAGCCCATGTACATACACATTAATTGGCTGTTACAATGCTTCAACGAGGGAACATATTCTGACCCGCTCAGCAATACTGTGTGGATCAGTTGCTTGACCTCGGCGTGCCCTGACACGGGGCTGTGTAGCTCCATTGACAGCATTGCCACCACCAGCTCCCGATTGAACTTGTGAAACAGCAGAATGACTGCAATATTGCTGTAGAGAATTTCCTTCACCTGGTTGTATACTTTGAGCCCTAAGATTCTGTTCCAAGATACACTTCCAGATAAGGGTGTTTTCACTGTTTGGTGAATGCAACTTGAGAAATATACTCACCTTCACCATAGCATTGCAATACATAAAGCTTAAACCATACCTGTTGCTGGGATTGCATCCCTGCAGTTCTAACAAGCTGAGTCTGACCAGTTTGCACTCCATTAAAAGATGTTAAAAGGTTTCCTTGATATTCATCATGCTCCTGGAAGTGTTCAACCCAAACATTCATATTCATAATTGATAATTAATGCACAGATGATAATTTTGCACTCATACAAACCACATGGGTTAGAATGCTTCTAATTCACACTTGCAAAAAGAGCCGAAAAATAGCTAGAAGTTGTACTCCATATGCTAGATAGAGCATACTCACAGTAGTGGATATATTTTCTCTGATGAGCAGTTTTTCTTCAGGGTGGGGCCTTTTACCCAAAAGGTGCCCTTCACCATGAACAGTTTCTCCATTCATGGCAAAGGATTCTAGTTTCACTTGTCCAAGTGCTGAGGGAAGAGGCGTAGAACTTGCATAAGACTGACTCCAAACTGGAAGTGATGAATGAGAATCTCCCTGAGCTTGTTGAAAGCCAGATGCTTCACTGCTACTACTTCCCCCTGATGCTAATTCAGGCACTGAAACAGATGTTCTTGATAACCCTCCAACTGGATTCAGAAATCGGGATGTGCTTCCCTGTGGTGTGGTTGGGTCAGATGTGTTTAACTGCAACATTGTAGATCCACCTGCAGCAACATTGTTGCTGCCAACAAGTCTTTGTAGCTGCAGTGAATCACCAGGCATTGCTGAAAGCTTTAAGTCCCCTTGAAATGCTCCAATAGAATCATCAGGCATGGCATTGATTTGTCCTCCACCCATCACTGACCATGAAGCTGGCGGGGAGAAAATATTTTCTAAAAATTCATCCATAATAAATTTCAAGGGATTTACTTGCTAGCAGAATGGTGAACACATATAAGGTTAAAATATCCTCTGGAATCCGATCCCACAACACTGAAAATTCACTCACATGAATGGCATAAGCAATCCCATTTCTAATATGGATGTGACATCATAGTAATTTATGTATGTTGGTAGGAAAAATATAAAGGCGGACAGTTATGGCCAGTGAAAAAGCAGCTGCAAAATATTGTAGGTCATCATTAGATCATGGATCAAACAGTTGACATTTTGATATTCTTAACAACTTGGTTCTAACCAAAGCTCCTGTATCCCCATTAATTTGAAAATGAAACTTCCTCTTCCCACCTGCAAACTGAAAAGTGAAAACCTAAGCATACATGTCAGTGTTTAATAAAGATACGAGCAAGACATATCCAGATTGTACAGGTTAACATTTTCTTTAGAACTGATAAATCATCAACTGAAATGTGTGTTCATTATAGAAATGTAATCAAGAGTCTATTTCATAAAAGATTATATCTAGGTAAACCAGTATAACGTAAAAAGCATCAGTCTATCACTATTTTTAGTAACTTGATTTAAAACTGCATATAAGACCATCCAGTTTAGAACAAGCTTGACACATATTTCTAGTCAAATTTTGATTACACCACCCTTTAAAATGAAATGCTGTGAGGCATTGATTTTTACATAAAGGCATAATAATCTGATTCATCATATTTCTTTCTCAGAGAAAGCATTTCCTACTTATGCCATTCTATAGGTGAATCAATAAACTAGTTAATTCAAATCCTTTAACATATGACATTAGTTCACAAATTTATCAAACATCACAATCCTATTCTTCTCACAACTTCATATTCTGTCTTTGGGCCCTACTGTTTGTGTGTGACAAATCTTCTTACATTTCATTCTTGCATCAAAATGATCTTCGAGCAACAGCACTCAAGTTCTTGCTAGTTATATATCTAATTGCTCTTTCCCTTCAAAGCTTCATGCACAACATTCCTCTGCTGCTAAGGAAGCAGTCCCATGGCACTTGCTTCAAGAACTATTTTCATGGAGCAGGGGGTTCCATGAGATGAAAAAAAATGCTACAGGATAGATTAGAATCTTGGCCATGAAAATCGGAGCCCCTACTTTTTAGATTTTAGATTTTCAAGGGGTGCTTTTGAGGTGAGTCTAAAAATTTCCTATGCCAGCTTAGGAGATTTTGCTGCCATGTGCCATTCATCTATAGTTTTTTACATTCCTACCAATAAATTTAGGAATATTTTTTCTATTTTAATCATTTTTTAGCATTTGCTGTTGCTCCAAAAAATCATGAGAGCACCGACTCCATAAATTTTCAGAGCTTAAAGTTTTACGCTTGCCTACTGCATAAAATTCATAGGACCACCTACTTGTGAAAACTCCTAAAACTTCTCAGCAGCATCCTCTGAAATATTGTAGCAAGCCCTCCACCATGGGACCACTACCTAATCTTACAAGGCTCCATTGCTTCAAATTTTAAAAAATTATCATCCCTGTTTGTCCCAACTAACTAGAACCCAGAGACTCTCCAATTGATCCAGGCCATTTCAAGCTTTATCTAAATCCCTAGTCTATGTTATCCAGTGATTCATTCTTGATTGCCAGAGTTAGTGTCAACTGCCACCTATTCATTAACCCACACTTGACAAAGGCAAACGTAAATTTTCAGTGCCATTCAAGCAGCAACAAGAAAATACAGAAGAATGTGTCACATCCCACATTTCGGTGAAGTGGGAAGTTAAAATAAAATAAAATATGATCAATGCCCTTGGCAGGTAGAAGGCATTAATGGTGGAATTTCCTCCATTCCATGACAGTGGACAACCTGAATTTAAGAAGAATGGGCCTCAGTAAGGTGGGGATGGCCACAGGGCATGGCATCCCAGTTCTCTGAGCTGTCCAATGACAGGTCACATGGAAAAAGAGAGACCTTTAGACAATTTTAAACCCCCATGACCCCATATCTACTCATTCAAGCTTTGTTTTGGAAGGAGAGTGAGAGAAAGGGCGTGGAAAGGAGGAATCACACAGGAATGAAAGGGAAGCAAGTTGCAGAGGCATTTGGGCAGAGAGAGAAGAGAAATTTGTAGCTATGAATGGAGGACAGTGTGTAGAGGGAAGGAGACTCACAACCCTTCTCAAATCTTTAGTTTTTGTGCTCTGTTTTGGTAAGAAAAAGGCATGGGAAAAAGGAAGAAGAGTCAGAGACAGATGTGATGTAGAGGAATACCATTAAAAAGTAAAAACATGAGCCTGAAGGGGGTTGAAGTGCTGAGTGTGATAATATTTGATGTGAATTAGGAGTCATTGAACACCATACTCTAGAGGTCATTGCTCCATAAAAACTAGAGAACGTGAGTAGAAAGAAGAGGCACGTGGAGCTGTGACGAGTCTGGGGAAGGCAATCTGTAAACTGGGCATGGTGTTGAGGCGACCTGCAAGTATGTCACGCCCTCATTACCGGTGATTGGTTGGCGTAGAACCAGACTCCATAACCCTTGATATCATCATCTGCTATGCGGGAGTTCAAGTTTCGAGGGAGTACAGATTTGTAGAAATTGGGGATACCTGTGGATTTACTAGAGCAACATATGCAAGATAAATCTTCAGCAAGCTAAGTAGTTTATTTTATTTATACACTACCACTTCATTCTCCTTTTGATTCATTGCATAAATTGGTCTGCAAATATTTCACTCTGCTATAGAATAGTTTGACTACAATGTTTAAAAAGGGTATCTATGTAGCTCATACATATTGGTCTGTAATCAAGAATTTCATCATAATAGTTGAAATAGCTGCAAATATAACTTACAATAATCAAGAAACCTTGCAATGGTCTTTAGACTAAATTATGGTGAAGCAATCATGATAGACCTTTCTCCCGTCTCATTACAATACTTCCTTTAATGGCTGAACAAGTCTCAAGAAATGTCATATAACATTTTTCTGTGTCCAAAATTTTAATATTTAAGACAAGGGCTAGGAAAAATATTATAACATATCTTCACTCGGATAAATTAGGGAACATTTGATATCCCTATGTTTCTTAATACTAATTATTGGAACATATGTAATGATTAAACTAGGGCTTGCTAGTATTACTTAATAATAGAAATGGGCGGGAGGAGGAAGTAGGGGGGAGGGGAGAGGTGACACTTAAATAAATATAGTCATTTTGAGTAGTTGAGTAATCTAATCTCATTTCCTTAAAATATATTACATGAAAATAACACAATGAGCTATGCAATAGGATTATGTAGCTCTCTTCTAGGTAGATTTAAGAAGTTAGGATGAGCTATGTTGTATAATTATATCATTATGGCTATAATCAACTAAATCAATATGTATCAACTATCGAATACTTAATCATAAGATTTCATGTCTTCAAGATCTAAAGGCATGCAATAGAAGTATGTGTGCGTTTATAATCAAGACAAATGAAATCAAAGGTTAAGAGTATTACTACTAATTATATTAATAAGTGTACTTTTTCATATGATAAATTGTTTGCTTTAAGATCGTCAATGGTCTTAAGTACGACTCCATTGATCATGCTTAAAGCCCGTTCATAACTAGGGTGTTATTTCCCTTGATGTTCAAATGATAATTATGTGGCCTTGTTGACAGGATAACATCTATCAACCTCTTAAATATGTTAACCTTGATATAGGAATTATCATGTGAATGAAGGAAGGATAATAGAGTTTTAGTGAACCACAATATGATTGTTTACTAAATGGAAGGTAACTATTGTTTAATTTGATTATGCTATTGATATCATGTTAACAAATAAACCTATGAGATCATACTATCCAACATCTCTTGAGACCTTATTGTTGACCATCACAGTCATTGCTAGTATAAATAAATTACCATAGAGTAAAGGAAATTAGAAGATCAAGAATATTATTAATGGTTTATGTTTTCATATATTGGTCTAGTATAATCTATAGTGTATCATTTAAGATAATGATATGTTAATGTTCCACCAAGTATATAATGGTTGATGATCAAGACCACCCTATGTGGAGGTAACTAAAGAACCTTGTTCGTAGTAATGTATTACCTTGGCATGTTGAATTGATTCATTTGGGTAAAATCATATACCATTGTGATTTATTTCATCTACATGATTTTCCTTGGTTAAGCTAGTCCCCAGCTTCTTAGGAAAACTCTATGTCAAGGCTAGGAATCCTAGAGAGGAATGCTTCCTTACAATTAAATAAGACACTACAGTTAAGAAGACAATTCTAAGAACTACATTAATAGTCCATTACCATGATTATTAATAATAGTTATAGGACAATGACATGTGATATTTATTCCCTGCTTGTTAAGCACTATTAACTATTGGGAATCATTTAAAGGAACCATTTTGGAGTAAGACATAATAATTAATAAAACCCTAAGTTATGGGAACCTATGTGAAGGTGTCCTTTGAGAAACCTGGTCAGAGAACTACGTGTTACTTTAATCCGTTTGGAAGTGGGTACATAGGCAGTCCTTGGGCCAAGGAAGCCCTTATGACCTCAATTCCATAGGGGAGGGTTTAGGTGGGGATAAATCCTAGATTTTGCGGTTGTTCCTAATTGGTTTGACCTCCACTGTGCTCGTGGCTTCCATGCTTTCACCTCTGAGGCTGGTGGGACGCAAACCTCACCCTTGACACCCTGGGTAGCCGCCCTCACTACTAGGCCAGTCTTTTGGTGTAGTGGTTGGGCCTTTGTTTGAGGTTGAAATAACTATTAGATGGTTATGAAGGAATGAATAAAATCTGATAACTTATAATTAATAAATAATGTGCTTTTGAATAGTAATTTGAATGAAGGGATTTGACTACTTTATAGTCGGTATTTGACAATATGTACATGTTGGGTAAAGGCCATCTTGTGTAGGTCCAATGCGATTTTTATGTGTTTGTGAAATCCAACTCCATATCTAGATGTCTCTGTGTATAGGCTCTTGGATCTGTTGACTGAGATTTACTTTTATAGGCCGCTTGACCAATATTGTGAATCTTATTATGTATGACCCGCCCAAGTGTGAACCTCCAAGGTATTTGAGCAGCGATAAACAGTCATTGGACCATGCCAATGATCGATGTTTGGGCTATTGCTAGGGATTAGCCAAAACTCACCTGGTTCACAGAGGTGGATTGCTAGGGGCTACCCTAATTATGATATGGTAGCAGTTAGCAAGTTGTCATTAGACCATGCCAATGGCAGATGCCTAGAGCTATTGTTGTATCTTTTGGATTAGTCAGCATTCACCTAGTTCACAGAGGGGGTTTGCTAGGGGCTACCCGAGATTTGATATGATAACGGTTGCATAAGTAGTTACCCTACCATATGAGTAACGATAACCAAAGCTAACCATTGTATTAGGAGGGTTCACTAGCAGTCACCTATAGCATGGGGGTGACAGGTGTCAAGTGCTACCCGAGATAGTGAAAAAGATAGCTAACAATATCACTAAGATCACAAGGTGGTATATGTTGGAAGCTACTTCTTCCTAGGTAGATAGACTTGTCACCAGTGGCCTATAAGCGATTAAAGTTGGAATCCACCAAGCTGAATAGGTTCACTACTTGTGGAAAGCTTTGGAATGGAGGATGGACTCATGGTGCAATATGGGATGCACCAAATCCCCTTCTTGGTTGTCAAATGGTATACTTGGCCTTGTTATGGGTCTAGGGATGACCCTAACCGTAGAATCTTAGCACTTTTAAGTATAAGCATATAAGTGATGACATTGATTTGTTGTCATCATGGTGAATGAAGAAATTTTGAAATTAACACTTCAAATTTAGATGAAAGATGCTTGGTCGGTTAAGTTGATAGTTGAGGTGAATTGAATTTTTTTTTAAATGTAGTGCTTGAGGGGCAGATCTTCCAGAATGATATATCACACTTTAAGGTCAGTTTGACAGCGGTATCTGTGCATGAGAAGAAAGAGACATTATCATAGTGACCCTAATATTGAGATATTCAAATCAGGTGGATATCCTTGGGGATAATTTTATATAGAGTATACACTATATCGGTGAAGTATACAGCTCCTTAAATGTAAAGTAATATGTCCATTGGTCCATCATCCTTGGAGATAATTTTAACTATAGAACATATACTATAGGCCTAAAGTTTACAGCTGCTTAAATGTACAGTAATATGTCCAATAATATGATAACCAACATGAAATAATGAGTTTATTTTCAGCAAGAGATACAGAGATCACAAAAAACTCTAAGGACATAAGCACATCGTGTTCATCAAGGCTTGTGAAATATTAACATTAATCATAAGAGGTCCCTTAAAAAGTCAAAAAACAATCAAGACATTAATGAAAATAATTAATCAAACAAATTAAGGAAAAGGAAAATTGGTCTAGCTAAAGCCCAGGGAAAAATTACCAATCGAAGATTAGCACTTAAATGCATTACTCTGTTTCTTGACAGAAGGCAGTGAGTTTATCCGGGGAAAAACATTAAGCAATTGGTAAAACACAAATAATTTTTTAATCTCCAATAACACTAAACACCTATATGCTCTTTTTACTAAATAATAACATTTGTTTGTTTTTTGAGCTTTCAAACCACTACTGCACAAGATACTAATTGGAACAAAGGCTACCATATGATTCAGGTAGCTCCCAAAGGCTTATTGCATGACTCGAATGATTTACTTCTCCTCCTGGTAAATGTGAGTCGCAGGAGCTCTGAAAAAATTGAAAAGCAAGCCCTACCGTTCAGACGCCTCATGTACGCCAAAATACATTCCAAATACACAGAAATACAAATCTCGAGCAACTATTGATAACTAAAAACCCTCGCTAATTGCGGAAATTAACAAGATATACCCTAGATTCTCGGACTAAAAATATGAAAAGAAAGTAAGTGGAGATGCTAATATTCGCTCACGGACCTTCCTTGGACTCAATAGCAATTTATAACATTAAAAAAATAGGCAAATTTTAAATTAAATTGACAGAAAGTTGCATGTTGAAGCAGGTAAACTAAATCAAACTTTTGTAGGGAAAAATAAAATAAGAAAGGAAGCAACCCAGACTTAAGAAGTTTCTAACACAGAAAATACCGCGAGCAAACAAAATACTTAAAATTACAGTGCAAAAGAATGTAAAGAAAAGCTCCATTTTCAAATACTGGAGCGAATTTTAGTTGTAATCTCCATTTTCCTAATATTATGTAGAATTTCCCAATTGTCTGCTTGGCGAGCAAACTTAACAAGAAATCGCAAGCACACCAAATGCAACTCAAACAAGAGGAAAAAAGGGGTCAAACTAAAATGAAGATGCTGATCGCAAATTTTACTTACCCTGCAATAAAATTATAGTGAACAAGTTGGAGCTGTTGCTCCCTCTACATATTAATTCGTACACTAGGGTTTGAAGTTATTCGTGACGTCGTGGGTTCGAAGCTGGGCGTTTCACGGGAAAAGGAGCATTAGAATCCAAGACTTAACCAACAAATAACATCTAACATATTCACAAAGCGAGGGTTGGCTAAAGAACAAAATAACGTTAACTGTCTAATTTGGCACATTTAGGGGTCCCTCCATCTGTACTCATCATGCATTATATATCATCGTTGTACGGCCCTGATTTTCTTACCAGAGGATGACCATGCCTAGCATCTTATCCAACGCGCATCTTCTCCTACGTATATGGCGGAAATGCGATGGGGGTTTGAAATGTTAGGCGATGTGGTCACCAAGAAGCGGGTAGGATAAGAAGGCATTGATCCCTAGGTACGAAATACTATACGAAATGATAGCATGACTATGGATGAGATATTCTGTGCGTACAAATAATATCAGCATGAAAACATGTGTAACATTAATGGTGGCAATCATTAGTCGTATTGATGGGACCTAGTCGCTTCACCCGCTGCTTATCACGCTTCAGTTTTAAAACATATATAACGTCTACGATTTGCAGTCTGAATATTTCAACCATGTGATTCGTTTTATTCACTCAATGTTTAACGTGCGTCTATTTGTAGTTTACTCTTAGGAGTGTTATGCCCGTAGTCACATGGAAGGGCTCATGTGGTACTGAACCCAAAGATGACGCCAACGTATGGTCATGTGAAACTGTGGCCATCTAAGCCGCCATGCTTTGTTTCTACGTGACTTCTTGAAATTTAAACGTGAAGAGAAGAGTGTTAAATAAGTTATAGATCACTATCAACTAGCAATCGCACCTTTGTGTGCAACGGGTATGCCGAAGAGGTGTGGAAGGTCTATTAGGAAAAAAAAGTTGTCTATTTTTGGCATGCAACATATGAGGTCAATTGCTAGGCCATTTAGCAAATGTTGTTTATGCAACAAAGGTCTTAATGGAGAAGTGATGGATTAAAATCAACTATGCATCCACTTACATGGATCCAAGACATGACTAAAACAAAAATTCTAAATCAGGAAGATAATTAGGCTTCATTACCAATAGGCTCATGTTATGTTTGCAATAGGGAGAGAGGGAGAGAGAGGGATAGAAAGAGGGAGAGATAAAGGGGACAGGCTGGGGGGGAGTGAGAGAGAAAGATAGGTAAACAGATAGAGATAGGGGAGAGATAGAGGAAGATTGAGATGGAGAGGGAGAGGGATATGGAAAGGAGAGGGAGAGATAAAGGGAGAGAGTAGAGAGATAGAGGTGGAAGAGATAAATATAGAGAGAGGGAGATGAAGATGGAGATAGGAGAGGGAGACAAAGAAAGATGAAGAAGGAGATAGGAAGTGATTTATAGAGAAAGGTTGATAGAGGGAGAGATATAGAGGTAGAGAGAGACAGAGGGATAACAAGATAGAGATAAGAGGCAAAGATGGAAGAAGAAATATGGAGAGATAGAGAGAGGTCTAGGAAGAGATAGAGATGGATTTAACTAATAAATATAAAAATGATTGTTAATAGTGAGAGTTAAGTGATATTGATCAATATGTTTGAGATTCTCGAGCCTATGTATGAAGGGAGCTTCAGATACATGTATGGAAGCCTCTAGCTTATTTATTGACAAAACTAAAAAAAATTACTATATAAACTAAAAAAACCCTAAATCTAGGAACAATTGAGTCTATTTCATCATTTTGTATGCTTTTTGAATAGTTTGAACTATTGACCTGGATGGTGCATGGACAATTGAGTTTTATTGTCTTGTATGGTTTATGGTAAGTAGCATCTCTCCCTCTCATCCTCCTATAGATTCCCCCACCTTCCACCCCCTCACTCACTTCATCTAATGCAAGGAGGAGGGTGACATAAAACCCTCTCCACTAACTTAATTTTACACAAACACAAATTCTCAATTCACTGTGAATTTCAACACAAGTATGAAAGAAACTACAACATACAAACTTGCATTAAAATAAAAAAAATCCCCAATTACAAACTAATAAAGTCTCATTGAGACTATGGGCACCACATATGCCCTTTACAACATCATAGAATTCATTACAAAAATATGCAACATTTCATAGAATTTTTTGTGCTTCTCAAGCACTACAACCAACCCACATGCACACTCTATCACTCCTCAACAATGGCTGCAATCAATTTATTGAAGCCTTCACACTTTGTTGCAATTTCTCCTTAGATAAAATCCATGCCCAAGTCGTGAGTTTCCTGCACTTTGAAAACTAACTTCAAAATGCAAATGAATTATCTTTTATTACCAACTTTCCAAATATGTTGGAATGAAATGAAATTCAATTTCATTTATATTTCAAACTCAAAAATCATCCTTCCAAAAAAGCCACGCCCAAAAGGAGAGAATTTCTAAATTGAAATTCAAAAAAAAAATAAAAAATCAAACTTCTCACTTATGCAAGCAACCAGTCTCACATACACTTTACCGGCAGTTTTCAAAATTGAACTCACTCATCAAAGTTGCCAATTTCATCACTTGGGCGCCCATTTTGATAGTCCCTATTTTTTAAGGATTTGTGGTAGTTGACATTTGATTTCAAATTAAAATCTCAAGAATTGTCTTTAACTTGCAAAAATTCAAATTTTGAATTTTTGCACTTCCATTTCCTTTGCAACATATGCTTTTTCGGGCATAATCATTCAGCATGAAATGTTAATGTAATTTAATTTCAAATTACATTATTTCAATAATTACAAATATTTGTGGCAACCATTTATTGAAAACCAAACAAAATTAAAATAATTTTTTTTTGGTTGATGCAGGATTGCACGATCCCATGGATGCTCTCGCATCAAACACCCACAATAGAAAGAAAATGTTCTATGAGAGAAGCTCATGAACATTTGAATATGCTATGTTCACACTAGATCCACTTCTCAACCTCATCAGCATGAACATTATGTTTTCCCTTTGCCTACAATATGTTATCTCTACTCTCCTCCATTCTTCCCCTCTTTTTGTCTTTGTTCACAAAATTCAGCTCCCACCATCCTGCACTATGCAATTTTGGAAAATAGCAATTAACATCCTTCTCTTCATTAAAACAAATGAAATCGTGTGTTACCTCCCTTTTTGTTGCCACTGCAACAAGTTGATTACCACCCTCCTTCAACTCAACTTTGTGCTCATTTTTTTCCATGTCTTCTACAAGACAATTTTCAGTTGCATTCACCTCCTCCTTTGTACTCACATCACTGTTAGAGATACAATCAAAATATACATCCTCCTCATCATTATCAGAAATAAAATTAAAATATTCTTCCTCTACCTCCTTTAACAAACTACCGTCAACCTTTTTTTCACACAAAATATTATCAACGGATACAAAAAGTAAATCACCATATTCTTCATTACCAATAGGCTCATGTTATGTTTGCAATAGGGAGAGAGAGAGGGAGAGAGATGGATAGAAAGAGGGAGAGATAAAGGGGGGGAGCGAGAGAGAAAGATAGGTAAATAGATAGAGATAGGGGAGAGATAGAGAGGAAGATTGAGATGGAGAGGGAGAGGGAGAGGGATATGGAAAGGAGAGGGAGAGATAAAGGGCGAGAGTAGAGAGATAGAGGTGGAAGAGATATATATAGAGAGAGGGAGATGAAGATGGAGATAGGAGAGGGAGAGAATGGGAGAGGGAGAGAAAGAAAGATGAAGATGGAGATAGGAAGTGATTTATAGAGAAAGGTTGATAGAGGGAGAGATATAGAGGTAGAGAAAGACGGAGGGATAACAAGATAGAGATAAGAGGCAAAGATGGAAGAAGAAATGTGGAGAGATAGAGAGAGGTCTAGGAAGACATAGAGATGGATTTAACTAATAAATATAAAAAATGCTTATTAATAGTGAGAGTTAAGTGATATTGATCAATATGTTTGAGATTCTCGAGCCTATGTATGAAGGGAGCTTCAGATACATGTATGGAAGCCTCTAGCTTATTTATTGACAAAACTTAAAAAAAATTACTATATAAACTAAAAAAATCCTAAATCTAGGAACAATTGAGTCTATTTCATCATTTTGTATGCTTTTTGAATAGTTTGAACTATTGACCCGGATGGTGCATGGACAATTGAGTTTTATTGTCTTGTATGGTTTATGGTAAGTAGCATCTCTCCCTCTCATCCTCCTATCTATCCCCCCACCTTCCACCCCCTCTCTCACTTCATCTAATACAGGGAGGAGGGTGACATAAAACCCTCTCCACTAACTTAATTTTACACAAACACAAATTCTCAATTCAATGTGAATTTCAACACAAGTATGAAAGAAACTACAACATACAAACTTGCATTAAAAAAAAAAATCCCCAATTACAAACTAATAAAGTCTCATTGAGACTATGGGCACCACATATGCCCTTTACAACATCATAGAATTCATTACAAAAATCTGCAACATTCCATAGAATTTTTTGTGCTTCTCAAGCACTACAACCAACCCACATGCACACTCTATCATTCCTCAAAAATGGCTGCAATAAATTTATTGAAGCCTTCACACTTTGCTGCAATTTCTCCTTAGATAAAATCCATGCCCAAGTTGTGAGTTTCCTGCACTTTGAAAACTAACTTCAAAATGCAAATGAATTATCTTTTATTACCAACTTTCCAGATATGTCGGAATGAAATGAAATTCAATTTCATTTATATTTCAAACTCAAAAATCATCCTTCCCAAAAAGCCACACCCAAAAGGAGAGAATTTCTAAATTGAAATTCAAAAAAAAAAAAAATCAAACTTCTCACTTATGCAAGCAACCAGTCTCACATACACTTTACCGGCAGTTTCCAAAATTGAACTCACTCATCAAAGTTGCCAATTTGATCACTTGGGTGCCCATTTTGATAGTCCCTATTTTTTAGGGATTTGTGGTAGTTGAGATTTGATTTCAAATTAAAATCTCAAGAATTGTCTTTAACTTGCAAAAATTCAAATTTTGAATTTTTGCACTTCCATTTCCTTTGCAACATATGCTTTTTCGGGCATAATCATTCAGCATGAAATGTTAATGTAATTTAATTTCAAATTACATTATTTCAATAATTACAAATATTTGTGGCAACCATTTATTGAAAACCAAACAAAATTAAAATTTATTTTTTTTTGGTTGATGCAGGATTGCACGAGCCCATGGATGCTCTTGCATCAAACACCCACGGTAGAAAGAAAATGTTCTATGAGAGAATCTCATGAACATTTGAATATGCTATGTTCACACTAGATCCACTTCTCAACCTCATCAGCATGAACATTATGTTTTCCCTTTGCCTACAATATCTTATCTCTACTCTCCTCCATTCTTCCCCTCTTTTTGTCTTTATTCACAAAATTCAGCTCCCACCATCCCTGCACTATGCAATTTTGGAAAATAGCAATTAACATCCTTCTCTTCATTAAAACAAATGAAATCGTGTGTTACCTCCCTTTTTGTTGCCACTGCAACAAGTTGATTACCACCCTCCTTCAACTCAACTTTGTGCTCATTTTTTTCCATGTCTTCTACAAGACAATTTTTTAGTTCACCTCCTCCTTTGTACTCACATCACTGTTAGAGATACAATCAAAATATACATCCTCCTCATCATTATCAGAAATAAAATTATAATATTCTTCCTCTACCTCCTTTAACAAACTACCGTCAACCTTTTTTTCACACAAAATATTATCAACGGATACAAAAAGTAAATCACCATATTCTTCATTACCAATAGGCTCATGTTATGTTTGCAATAGGGAGAGAGAGAGGGAGAGAGATGGATAGAAAGAGGGAGAGATAAAGGGGGGGAGCGAGAGAGAAAGATAGGTAAATAGATAGAGATAGGGGAGAGATAGAGAGGAAGATTGAGATGGAGAGGGAGAGGGAGAGGGATATGGAAAGGAGAGGGAGAGATAAAGGGAGAGAGTAG
Organism: Sequoia sempervirens; assembly: GCA_007258455.2. Classification (NCBI taxonomy): domain Eukaryota; kingdom Viridiplantae; phylum Streptophyta; class Pinopsida; order Cupressales; family Cupressaceae; genus Sequoia; species Sequoia sempervirens. The sequence goes on along the minus strand of VDFB02386642.1, from coordinate 214,246 downwards.
AGAGATAGAGGTGGAAGAGATATATATAGAGAGAGGGAGATGAAGATGGAGATAGGAGAGGGAGAGAATGGGAGAGGGAGAGAAAGAAAGATGAAGATGGAGATAGGAAGTGATTTATAGAGAAAGGTTGATAGAGGTAGAGAAAGACAGAGGGATAACAAGATAGAGATAAGAGGCAAAGATGGAAGAAGAAATGTGGAGAGATAGAGAGAGGTCTAGGAAGACATAGAGATGGATTTAACTAATAAATATAAAAAATGCTTATTAATAGTGAGAGTTAAGTGATATTGATCAATATGTTTGAGATTCTCGAGCCTATGTATGAAGGGAGCTTCAGACACATGTATGGAAGCCTCTAGCTTATTTATTGACAAAACTAAAAAAAATTACTATATAAACTAAAAAAATCCTAAATCTAGGAACAATTGAGTCTATTTCATCATTTTGTATGCTTTTTGAATAGTTTGAACTATTGACCCGGATGGTGCATGGACAATTAAGTTTTATTGTCTTGTATGGTTTATGGTAAGTAGCATCTCTCCCTCTCATCCTCCTATCTATTCCCCCACCTTCCACCCACTCTCTCACTTCATCTAATACAGGGAGGAGGGTGACATAAAACCCTCTCCACTAACTTAATTTTACACAAACACAAATTCTCAATTCAATGTGAATTTCAACACAAGTATGAAAGAAACTACAACATACAAACTTGCATTAAAACAAAAAAAAATCCCCAATTACAAACTAATAAAGTCTCATTGAGACTATGGGCGCCACATATGCCCTTTACAACATCATAGAATTCATTACAAAAATCTGCAACATTCCATAGAATTTTTTGTGCTTCTCAAGCACTACAACCAACCCACATGCACACTCTATCACTCCTCAAAAATGGCTGCAATAAATTTATTGAAGCCTTCACACTTTGCTGCAATTTCTCCTTAGATAAAATCCATGCCCAAGTTGTGAGTTTCCTGCACTTTGAAAACTAACTTCAAAATGCAAATGAATTATCTTTTATTACCAACTTTCCAGATATGTCGGAATGAAATGAAATTCAATTTCATTTATATTTCAAACTCAAAAATCATCCTTCCCAAAAAGCCACACCCAAAAGGAGAGAATTTCTAAATTGAAATTCAAAAAAAAAAAAAATCAAACTTCTCACTTATGCAAGCAACCAGTCTCACATACACTTTACCGGCAGTTTCCAAAATTGAACTCACTCATCAAAGTTGCCAATTTGATCACTTGGGCACCCATTTTGATAGTCCCTATTTTTTAGGGATTTGTGGTAGTTGAGATTTGATTTCAAATTAAAATCTCAAGAATTGTCTTTAACTTGCAAAAATTCAAATTTTGAATTTTTGCACTTCCATTTCCTTTGCAACATATGCTTTTTCGGGCATAATCATTCAGCATGAAATGTTAATGTAATTTAATTTCAAATTACATTATTTCAATAATTACAAATATTTGTGGCAACCATTTATTGAAAACCAAACAAAATTAATTTTTTTTTTTTGGTTGATGCAGGACTGCACGAGCCCATGGATGCTCTCGCATCAAACACCCACAGTAGAAAGAAAATGTTCTATGAGAGAAGCTCATGAACATTTGAATATGCTATGTTCACACTAGATCCACTTCTCAACCTCATCAGCATGAACATTATGTTTTCCCTTTGCCTACAATATGTTATCTCTACTCTCCTCCATTCTTCCCCTCTTTTTGTCTTTGTTCACAAAATTCAGCTCCCACCATCCTGCACTATGCAATTTTGGAAAATAGCAATTAACATCCTTCTCTTCATTAAAACAAATGAAATCGTGTGTTACCTCCCTTTTTGTTGCCACTGCAACAAGTTGATTACCACCCTCCTTCAACTCAACTTTGTGCTCATTTTTTTCCATGTCTTCTACAAGACAATTTTTAGTTGCATTCACCTCCTCCTTTGTACTGACATCACTGTTAGAGATACAATCAAAATATACATCCTCCTCATCATTATCAGAAATAAAATTATAATATTCTTCCTCTACCTCCTTTAACAAACTACCGTCAACCTTTTTTTCACACAAAATATTATCAACCGATACAAGCAAATCACCAAATAACTCAACCTTCACCTCCACACTTTCTTCCTCACTTTCCAGTGAAGTAACATCACCTACCAATGTTGTCCTTTCTGCAACATTCTCAACATCATCATGCTCAATTAAACCATTTTTAGAAATACCACAAAGTTCATATTTTACCTCTTTCTACACTAAACTTCTTACCTTATCATTCCTACATGCCACCAACACTGTTGTATCTTGCATTAGCCAATCAAAATTTGCATCCTCATCATCCTCCACTAATTCTTTAGCTCCACTAATCCAACTCTAGCACATACATTTCCCTTTTCATCACTCAAGGGCTTCAATTTGTGTTTGATCCCATCTTTCTCCACGGTGTAGGTATTAGCATATCCATCATGCACTGCACCCCTGTCAAACTGCCATGGTCTACCCAATAACAAATGACAAACATCCATTTTCATAATATCGCACAAAAATATATCATGGTAATTACCTATCTTGAAATTTACCTTACATTGTTCACTCACCAAAACCTTCCAGTTATCCTGCAACCAAGCAATCCAGTATGGATATGGATGCCTCCTTCTCTCCAACTGCAATTTTCTCACCATTTCTTCATAAACAATATTTTATGTGTTACCACCATCAACAATCACACTACATACCTTACCTTCACATTTACATTTGGTCTAGAACAATCTTCTTTTTTCATCTTCTCTTCATCCATTTGTCAGGATTCTTCTAGTCACCAAAGCTTCTCCTCCTTATGCTTCTTCGGAGCATGATGACTGTCTATCCTCCTCATTCACATTTGTTTCCCTCCTATCTATCTTTGGCATCTCTAGCCTTCTTCTTGGTCCTTCCTCTTCATTAGGACAATCATAGGATCTATGTCCTTCTTCTCCACACTTATAACAGGTTCCACAGAAGCCTCCTCTTCCATATCCTCTACCTAGTCCTCCTCTTCCTCTATTTGAATTCTCACCTCTTTCCTCTTTGCTACATTTAATGTCTTCAATCTGATTTCTATTCTCTTTTGTTGCACATAATATCTACCTTTTGCTTTTTGTTTGTTCTCCAACCTCTTGTTCATTCTCTCCTCTATCTTCAATGCAAACTGATATGCATCTTCAATTGTCAATGCTCTGACAAGTGTCATCTCTTCCTAGATGCTAGTTCTCAACCCATGAATATACTTGGCAACCTTTTCTTTGGTTGCTTTTGAATGTCCTACTCTAATAAGAATTCTGTGGAATTATTTTGTATACTCTTTCACTATTTTAGGTCCTTGTTTTAGACCTTGCATCTTCTTCAACAACTCTAGTTCATAATCTACATGTATGAACTATATTTCCATCTTTTCAACCATCTTCTCCCATCTAGTTATTCTCTCCTTTCCTCTTCTTCCTCTTTTCAATTGGATCTCTCTCCACCAAATGGAGGCATGACCTTTCAATTTGGTCTATGCAAATCTCACCCTATCAGGGTTTCCAATCTCTTCAAATTCAAAATATTCTTCCATCTCATTGAGCCAATCAATTAGCTCTTCAGGATTAAGGTTTCCATTGAAAGTAGGAAAATCTATTTTGGGTCTCTTCCCCATTCTTGACAATGCTATTACTAATGGGTCTCTTGCAACTATTGTTGCTTCTGCTTCTTGACTTCTAACCTCACTTACACTTGCAAATTTTTTGCTATCATCCTCACTTAACAAGATTTCTCAAGTTTGCAAATCCTCTCCTTATTTCTTCTTGTAGGATCTCAACTTGTCTCCTTAGAACCCTGAAATCACCATTTCTCACATAATTTCCTCCTCTTTGTTGGCCTCCTTGTCTTCTCCCTCTGCCTCTGCCTCTATGGGTTCCTCTAGCATTCATCTTCACAAGCAAGCAAACTCACACTCATAGATCCTAATGTAGAATTCTTTTCTTCAGCAATCTAACTACACACTTAGGATGACCTTGCTCTGATACCACTAATGCAGGGAGGAGGGTGACACAAAACCCTCTCCACTAACTTAATTTCAACACAAACACAAATTCTTAATTCACTATGAATTTCAACACAAGTATGAAAGAAACTGCAACATGCAAACTTAAATTAAAATAAAAAAATCTGCAATTGCAAACTAATAAAGTCTCATTGAGACTATGGGCACACATATGCCCTTTACAACATCATAGAATTCATTACAAAAATCTGCAACATAGAATTTCCTATGCTTCTCAAGCACTACAACCAACCCGCATGCACACTTTGTCACTCCTCAACAATGGCTGCAATAAACTTATGGAAGCCTTCACACTTTGCTGCAATTTCTCCTTAGAGAAAATCCACGCCCAAGTTGTGAGTTTCTTGCACTTGGAAAACTAACTTAAAATGCAAATGAATTATCTTTTATTACCAACTTTCTAGATCTGTCGAAATGAAATGAAATTCAATTTCATTTCTATTTCAAACTCAAAAATCATCCTTCCCAAAAAGCCACGCCCAAAAGGAGAGAATTTCTAAATTGAAATTAAAAATAAATAAAAAATCAAACTTCTCACTTGTGCAAGCAACCAGTCTCACATACACTTTACCGGCAGTTTCAGAAATTGAACTCACTCATCAAAGTTGTCAATTTGATCACCTGGGTGCCCATTTTGACAGTCCCTTTTTTTAGGGATTTGTGGTAGTTGAGATTTGATTTCAAATTAAAATCTCAATAATTGCCTTTAACTTGCAAATATTCAAATTTTGAATTTTTGTACTTCCATTTCCTTTGCAACACCTACTTTTTTGGGCATAATCATTCAACATGAAATGTTAATGTAATTTAATTTCAAATTACATTATTCCAATAATTACAAATATTTGTGGCAACCATTTATTGAAAACCAAACAAAATTAAAATATTTTTTTTTTTGGTTGATGCAGGATTGCACGAGCCCATGGATGCTCTTGCATCATCATCTCTCTAAAACACTAGTTAAGTTGTTAAATTTCTTATACATTAATTTAAATAAATATTATGAAAAATATAGAAATATTATATATATTGATTATATATTATATTATATATTTAATTTAAATATTATAATTAATAAAAAAGTTGTATAATATTATATTTATATTTAATAATGTGTTTTATATTTCATACAATATGTATAATAAATATAATTTGAGTTTACTTTTCAATAAATCTAATATACATTTAATCAATAAATATAGATAAATGCTAAACATATAATATATTTAATATTTTAATTAGTATTATATGTCAAAATTATATTATATTTTTATTTAATAATAAATAATTTATATAAACATATGATATTAAATTGTGAGATTTGCTAACTAGCCTACCAAGAATCTAATGACTGAAGGAAAGCAAAATCAAAAATATGAGGAGGAATAAACTGTATTCCTCTCAAGAATGCAAAGGTATATTCAGCTTAAGAATTACAAAGAAAATGCCTTGGTTATATAGGCCAGGGGAGGAGATAGATGCAAGCAGATTATGACAAGTGTTGACATCCTATGAGGTGTGACAACTCATGTCATTAAAGGCTCAACCACCTTATCCCTATGTAAAGTTAAGCTAGTGTGAAGAGGACTTTAGTGGAGATCTAGCTAAGAATGAACTAGTTAGATAAAGTATCCATTTTACACTAACACCCCCTTAAGTGCAACTTAGGGAGAAGTATACAATGCAAAGATGCAAATATGGGTCCCAGCTACTAGGCCTGATGAGGTACCCATGTACATAATAACCTCTCAATGATAAAGAAGGAGAAAACCTAGTGGTTAAAAAACTCTTGCCAATGAGAGGGTGAATGAAGAAGGTCTAAGTGACCCCCGAGAAGAGTTGTGCCTCACCCCCAAGAGAGACCAAAGATGAACATACTTGCTTTTAGTGAAGGGTTTGGTGAATATATCTACAGCTTGATATGTTGTAGAACAGTATCGCAAATCAATGACCTGCTGCTAAATCAACTCCTGAAGAAAATGCATATGGATCTCAATGTGTTTGGTTCGTTGATGATGGACTGGGCTCTTTGAGATCTAGATGGAGCTCTAGTTGTCACAATAGATGACTGATGGCTTCTGAAAGGTGATGCCAAGTTCAGTGAGGATATTTTGAAGCCAAATAGCCTCAGTAACAGCATTGACAGTGCCCCAATACTCAACCTCAGTTGAAGAAAGAACAATGGCATGTTGCTTCTTGCTCTGCCAACAAATGGGACCAGAACCATAGTGAAAACTGTAGCTAAATGTGGACTTGCAATCATCAATATCACCAACCCAATCAGAATCTATGTATCCAAGTAAGTTTGAACTTGTGTATGTTGCATAGTGAATCCCATATTGATGAGTACCCTAGATGTAGTGCAAGATGTGTTTGGCAACTTTCCAATGAAGCTCATGTGGTTCCATCATGAAGTGTGAAACAATGCCAATTGCAAAGGAAATGTCGTGGTGAGTATGAGTCAAGTAGATGAGGCTACCAACAAGTTGACGATACAAAGTAGCATCAACTAGTGGTGTGGAACACTTCACCTCAAGCTTAACTCTAGATAGAAAGGGAGTCAGTGTAGGCTTACAATCAACAATATGAAAACGTGACAAAAGATCAAGAGCATACTTGTGTTGTGCAAGTGAGATCTTGGAAGAGGTCTGAGTGATCTCGATCTCGAGAAAATAGTGCAAGAGACCTAAGTTAGTCATGGAAAATCTGTCATGCAAAGCATTTTTCATAGTTGTGATGATGGATGAAGTGCTTCCAGTAACAATCAAGTCATCAACATAGAGAGCCAAGAAGAGAAGAGCATCCTCCTGCCACAAGATGTAGGCATTTGGATCCGAGTGGCATCTAGAGAACCCAATGGAGAGAAGAAAGGAGTCCATTTTGGAATATACCAAGTTCGCGGAGCCTATTTGAGGCCATAGAGAGACTTCTTCAGTTTACAAACCAATGAAGAATCTTGAATGAATCCTTGTGGCTACTCCATATAAAGCTCTTCATGTAGATCTTCATGAAGAAATGCACTCTTCACGTCCATTTGATGTACAACCCAACCATGTGCTGCAGAAATAGCAAGTAGCGAGTGAATGGAGTTCATTTTGGCAATAGGGGCAAAGGTCTTAGTGTAGTCAATACCAAGTACTTGAGAGAAACCTTTGGCCACTAGTCATGCTTTATACTTGTCAACTAAGCCATCCGCTGCAAATTTGGTTCGATAGATCCACTTACACCGAACCAGTTTTCTTGCCTTGGGAAGTGGAACAAGATCCCATGTTTTATTTCACATTAAAGAGTTGTACTATTCCTCCATTGTGGAATGCCACTCAGCAATACCAGAGGCTTCACAAAATGATTGTGGATTTGAAGTTGTGGCAATGTAGGAATGTGGAATGTCTTGATGTTGTGATCAAGTCCTCCGTGAACTTGAAGGATCCCCAACAAGAGTGTCTACAAACTCAAGTGTTTGGCGAGCTCAACAAGGCATGGTAGGGGATGGAGGAGGAGATTCTAAACTCTCTAAAGAGGAAGATGAAATCTCATGATCAACTTGACAACTAGAGGAAGCTTGAGGAAAATCCTCAATATCAAAATCCTCAAAATCCACTGTGGAGGAAGGAAGAGTAGAGGAGGAGCTAGAAGAGCTTTCCTCAAAATGCACACTACGCTCAATGAAGAGCTCATGTGTTGTAGGATCCATTAGTCTATATCCTTTGACATCATCAAGGTAACCAACAAAGATGCAAGGCCGACTATGAGGTTCCAAGGCCTTGTGCTTCTCTAAAGGAATATGTGCCCATGTTGGGGAGCCAAAAACTCTAAAGTGGCTCACAATAGGTTTCCTTCCACACCAAGCTTCAAAGGGAGTGATGCCCTTTAATGCCTTATGTGGAACTCTATTTTGGATGTGAGCAGCACAGTTGATAGCTTTAGCCCAATATGCAGGTGCAAGGGAGCAAGCGTGGATCATGCAAACATCCATCTCTTTCAAGGACCTATTTTTCCTCTCAGCTACACCATTTTTTTGTGGTGTGTAGGCAACAGTATGTTAAAGATCAATCCCTTCAAGAGTACATAATTGCTCAAATTGATGGTTCACATATTCTTTTCCTTGATAAGTGCGGAGAAGTTTGAGACACTTTCCAGATTGCTTCTCAACACGAGCCTTAAACTCTTGAAATCTATTAAAGACTTCTTCTTTATTTCGAAGAAAGTAGACCCATGTGTATTTGGAATAGTCATCAATGAAGGTGAGCATATAACAAGCCTTACTGAAAGATAATGATGGAAAAGGACCCGCCAAGTCACTATGAACCAATTCAAGGACTTTTGAATCCCTCCAAGCCTTCCCTTTGTCAAAATTCTCCTTAGGATGTTTGTCCAAGGCACAACCTGAACATACACCATCTGAAAAAAATGATTTGAGGAAGACCCGTGACCATATTCTATTTGCTAAGTTGTTGAAGATAGCGGTAGTTGAGATGGCCAAACCACTCATGCCATAGTTTTCTCCCAACATTTGAATGGGTGAGCAATGCAATTGAATGTGAATCAAGTACAAAATGAGAGAAAGCATACAAGCGAGACTCATCATTGGTCGTACCAACTGCAAGGAGTGCATTATCTTCAAGATTTTTTATGCTGACAGAATATTGAGTAAATTCAACTTTTCTACCATTCTGAGTGATTTGGTAGATGGAGAGAAGGTTGGCTGACAGATCAAGTATGTAGAGGAAATCCTCAAATGTACCATTGTCAGTATCAATTGAACCCTTCCCAATTACATCCACTGGAGAATCATCCCAAATGAGAATGTGGGGCACCGAGCAAGGCTCCAACAAAGAAAAAAAAATTGTAATAGAACCCATGTGATGTGATGCACTCGAGTCAAGAATCCACTCTTTTGAAGAATCAGTAATAGCAACAAGTGCATGTGCTTTCCCTTTACTTGATTTTGAAGGAGTGGAGGATTGTTGAGCAACAAAAGAAGGCAAATTAATGTTGTTCCTTTTAAGAAGATGCTTTAACTCATCGATCTACTTCTTATGACAAGAATGTTCCTCATGACCAGGTTTCTTGCAGTAGCTACAAGTTGGTCGCTCCTTTTGAAAATTCCCCTTTGAAGAGGAGGACTTGGATTAAACTTTTGTTGTTGAAGATGATTGTGCTTGATCTCTTTGGGACTTCTTCTTGAACTACTTTTGTTTTTTTTCAGGTTTCCTTGATTCTTTCTAACCCTTTGGTTGACCAGCCATCAAAGCTTGTGAATGTGAAGGCTTGAGAATACCCATTGAAAGAAACTTACCTTGTTCTTGCATTAAAATTTCAAAAAATGAAGCAAAAGAAGGTGTAGTAAATATGGATCCCATTATCAAACTATGAGTATGAAAGCTAGAAACAAAAGCTACAAATTCAGGTCCAAGTTTATTTAGAGTGTTATAGACAAGATAAATGTCTTTCTTCTCTAAGCCACATGATTTACATTGTGCTCTAAGGTCATTGACCTTTGTTACATAATCTTGGATGTTATCAAAAGACTTTGAATCAAGACCCATTAGTTTGTTATTAATTTGATAACCACAAAATTCATCAGTTGTACCATAGAGAGTTTTTAATTTTTCCCATGCATCATGTGAATCTTTACATGCTTCAATCTAAAACATTATATCAAGAGAAACAAAACTCCTTAGACAACCAAGAGCTTTTGTATGTTCAAACATCCAGAGTAGTTTTTCCTTATCATTTGTGGGTTCAGTTACCTTCTTCTCAACATAAGGTGTATATCCTATTTGCATTAATGCATTCCATGCATTTTGATTCCATGTGTTGTAGTTGTAGGGCGTGAGCAATGGAAAATTAAATGTACCCATAGTGAAGGAAAAAAAGAGCACAAAGTATGAGAGAGGTACAAGCACAAAGACAACAAGAGACCCCTCTTCTTTACTCAATCAAATAACCCCCCAAAGAAAAATGATTTGGCACTCTGTATTTAGTGCAGTTACAGATTTTTGGATTTCAATGCTTTTACAAATCCTCAAGAAATGAGCATGTATTGAAAGTATACATTTGATACAATTTCATATGAAATAAATAGCACCAATGTGAATTACATGAAAAATCATGCACTTTCAAAAAAAGAATCAACTCAATCTGAGGTCGTATGCAAAAGTTATGCAGCTTTGAAGTTTGCAAAATGAGAACGGCGAGGAGTCCTCTCTAAGAATCATCAATTTCTGAAAAATACATGTGCTAAAATCTGAAACCATCTCCACCAATGCGGAGAGCACGAAAAATTAGCCCAAATAAAAAAAAATTGCAATAAATCTTGAGGTCAGGAGCCCAAGGTATCAACTTTCAAAGTTGGCTTTGAAAAATCAATGCATCAACAAAGAGGGGGTATTGAAAAATTCTGCCAAATTTAGTGGAACTGTCACCAAAATTAGCGGCCCACCAAATTTAGATGTCTATTAGATAGTTTAAAACTCTGCCAAATTTAATGGATCTCCAAATAAAAGTAGCAATCTGCCAATTTAATGCCCGCTAAAATAACCTCCAAATTAAATGGTTATTTATATTTTTTATTTTAAAGAAAAATAGTAAAAAATATGGTCAATGGTGGCGAACTTAAAAAAAATATGTTTTTTAAATAGAAAAACATTAAAAAATATTAAAAGTGTCCACAATAAAAAATGATTTTTATTTTAAAACAAAAAAAAAAAAATTAAATTAAATTAAATAAAGTGTTTTATTTTAAAACAAAAATATAAATGTTTTTATTTTAAAACAAAATAATATTTTTATTTTAAAATAAAAAATATTACTTATTTTGTTCATGGAGTTGGACAATTTTTTTTTGCCTTACTTGGCAACTTTGTCCAAAATTGAAGTTTTGACAGTCAATTTTATGATTTTTGGGCCTTCTAAGCACGATGCTAGGGTCGGATTTGACCCAAAATGCTCTGAAATGATGGCTCATTGTTGGATTTGGCAATGAACCTCCTGCTTCAAATTGTTACAGATCTGGCCTTCGATGTTCGTTTCAGATGAAATAAAGGGCAGATCTAAATGTCTCTGCTACTCTGGACTCAATGGTGAGCTCAAAATCTCTCCAAGAAGCTTCAGTAGACCTGTAACTAACAAGTCAATATATGAACCCCCCCAGAAATTGATATTCTTTTCACACCTTTCTAATTCTCCAGATCATCCAAGGATGCAAGAGAAGAGCATACTTAGTTTTTCTCAACACTCTTAGATTTCATAAAGGAATGCTAACCCGCAACTCAAATTTGGATTTGATAACATGTGATATTTGCTAACTAGCCTACCAGGAATCTAATGATTGAAGAAAAGAAAAACCAAAAATATGAGAAGGAATAAATTGTATTCCGCTCAAGAATGCAAAGCTATATTCAGCTTAAGAATTACAAAGGAAATGCCTTGGTTATATAGGCCAAGGGAGGAGATAGATGCAACTAGATTATGACAAGTGTTTGGCATCCTATGAGGTGTGACAACTCATGTCATTAAAGGCTCAACCACCTTATCCCTATGTAAAGTTAAGCTAGTGTGAAGAGGACTTTAGTGGAGAACTAGCTAAGAATGAACTAGTTAGATAAAGTACCCTTTTCACACTAACATAAATACTAAGAAATATTTAAATCTAACACACACACATATACGTGTTACCAAAATAATGGGGGTAACTCCCAACAAACCTTGATCTATTTGTGTAATGGATTATGATTCATTCGCTCTTATATCCAAATTACAAAAACAATCAGTGGGGCCCTTAGTTTTAATTTAACTGTCATCCTGTCCATAATTATGTTGAGGCCATGCTTTGTAATGAATACATCAATCTTAATTAACTTAGAGCATATTTGAGTAAATTCTCCCTTCTACCGCCTAACCTTTAGCATGTACTTCGATAGTATATGTGGCATTATGCAGTGGTTACACTCCTTTTGGCTTTCATCAGGTTAATGATTTTTCCATTCTTCACACTTGTGTGTGAAATACCTCCAAACCGTTTCATAATTCATATCACTTTGGCCCTCATATGAGCTGGTACGAGTGATGTCCTACTTAGATTTTTAGTGAATGCCATTTATTTTGCACGCTTTGGCCTTCACTTCTAATATAGATGCTAAATATTTTTTTCATTATGAGAAAAGCACAGTATTTTTCTTTCACTAAAACCCCTATTCTTATGACTAGTGATAGGAGCCAATTAGCTTTCTTAGGGTGATTCATAGACCAGAGGTTAAAGCTTGTGTTGATTGAGTATGGGTTTCTTATAATGAAGGCGGTGAAGCTTATTCTTGGGGAAAGATTCATGATTTCAGAGGAGCATTATAGTGTAAACACAAATATACTAGCTCGGTTTGTTGCCTCTTTACTTGACCTCAGGGTTCCCAAGGAGGTGGTTATAGCTATGACTAAAGAGTTGTTTTTCCCCCATCTGTATGGCGGCCTAGAAGAGGATGTTTGGGCTGCACGACTAGGCGTAGGCATCCCTCAATCAATGGATTTGGGCCAACCATTAGGAGTGCGCTATCTCTCATTTATGTTAGACGTTGAGGGAGAGGAGCTCTTGAGACACCGGGACTAAACCTTGGTAGCCTACAAGTTCTTGAGGAAGCTCTACCATTATGAGCCTGTGGCAGATTTCAACTAGCTGGAAGAGTTCATGGCATTCGAGACCGAGTAAAATGCAAAAGTTTAGTCAAATTTTTCTCTTGTTTTTTATTTTGAAATACACTTCATTTTGAGTTATGAAGCAAAATGTAATTGATGTGCATATCCTTTATGTTTACAGAAAGAAACCCTAAGAAGGATAACTCGATATTCTAGGATAGGCAAGTCGTTTACTATAGCTGCTTAAGGCTAAAGCATAAAAGTACTATGTATATCTTACCTGATAACATAAATATAGCATAAAGATATATTTATAGCACTTATATTGTAGTGGTTTGGTTAAAAGGAAAATTGTTTTATTTCCCTGAGACCCACAATTTAAAAAATGATCTTAATATGGCTTGGTGTGTTGTGCTTTGTTTGGAAATGGTTTTAGCATAATTTGGGTTACAAAAATTTCACTTGCCCTATGGAAAACATATTAATTTCTATTGTATGATTTAGACAAATGTTTTTGATTAAGGGTAAAATACAAGTTTTGATGGGATCCTGGAACCCAGAACAAGATTAAGCAAGCTACATATAAAATAACTCATATACCAACAACAACCCTACAACAACCTCTAAAAGATTAACATGACAACACATGCTACAACATACAAACAAGCAAGGGCCTGAAACCCTATGACAACTTGGTTTTATCCAGGACCAGAGACCCAACTCAAATAAACAATGAACTTACTTGCATCAGCCAAGCGTCAGCAAACCAATTGCTTAGATAAAACACCCCTAAGCCAAGAGAGACAATCCTCTTTATAGTGGAGATCACCATCAAGCCCCTAACCTAAAACACTAGCACCTCCAAAAAACCCACTTCCATAGGGGAAACTATGGAGTACTAAAACACAATAGCCTTCGTGCAGCAACACCCAACCTTAAATTCCAACTCCAACCCCACCTCAAAAGGAGGGAGCTCCCCTCTATAGGAGAGGGAGAAATGAGAGCCCAAACCTCCAACAACTTCACTCATCTGCTCACACAAGCTCCCCCTCGATAGGAACAAACAGATAAGAAAAGAACTCTCCATCGAATCAACAACAACCACCTTCCCCTCAATAGAAGAGGGCCTCACCTCAATGGGAACAGTCTTCACCTCCATAGAAGACATTAACTATAGAAACAAAAAGAGAGCATAAGAAGAGAGGGCAATCATTACCACCTTTGACAAGGAAGGACATTGGAGCATGCAAGGAGAAGAAAAGCCATGGTTGAAACCCAACAGATCAAAGTACATAGAAACCATCAGCCAACACAAAAAAAATTACCATCAGAAGAAAATAAACCCCCTTGAACAGAATAAACATCATCACCAAAAGAGGGATCATGACCCAGAAGTCACACCTCAACAACTTCACAGCAGATGAAAGTTGTGAAAAACAAAAACTCCAAAAAACAAAAACAAACCCCTTCATCAGATTAATCTTCAAAAACCAAGGGCCCCAAGCCACAATAGATAGGTTCTCAACCATCACCCATAGCCAATGTTCACAGGGACCAACAAATCCATGCACCATGAAGGCCTTTGCCTCCACCAAAAGTAGCAGCACCAACCAAAAGGCAGCCTCATAGTGAACAATAAACTCTACAAGTGCAAAGTTCACAACCTTCACCATAACCTCCCGGGAAACAGTCACTAAAAGGACATCACAAGAAGGGTAGAAATAGAACTCCTCAATGAGTCCACACAACACATCACCAACCCTCCAAGCAAAAATCTCAGACCAGAGCTTCCACAACAAGAAAGAGGCCAGAGAATCCAAATACCAAGAACCACATGCCCCCAAAACAACCGAGCCCACTAGAAAAGCAGAGGTAGCTAGGACCTCGCCCTTTGCTCCAAGCACAACTGCACTAGACCATACAGGGGTTCCCCATGCAACCAAGATGAGGGCCCAAACATCCGCACCCAACACGCTAGCTAGGGGCCAAAACCCCTCTCTCCATCGACGCAGCCAAGACACACATGGAAGATCACCCACAACCTCTCCATTATCCTCATCGCTATCTTCAACCTCTGCAAATTTCAAATCTCCAGAGTCTCACCTTCGCCCATTCGCTGCTCCGCACCTCTCCATCAGTACTTTCATATAACTCAAAATTTTAAAGGATTGATTTAGACAAATGTTGATAATTCTAGAAAGCAAATTTCTTTTAATTTGGGGTTTTTCACTTGCCTGTTGGTAAACAAAATAATTTATGTTGTTTGGGTTGGGCAATGTTGAATGTTCCATAAAGCAATTGGGCTTTTCATAAAATGACAATTCTGGGTTATAGAATTTTCAATTGTTCTTTGGAAAAAAAATTATTTTTTGTTATTTGGTTTAGGAATTGTTGAATATTCCAAAATGCAAGTTAAATTTTCCATAATGGTTAAGCAAAAGTTTGGTTTATAAAATTTCTTGCCAGATTAGCCAAATAAATGTTAATCAATCAAGATGCCTTTTATGAAACCCTAGGAAATGGGTAAATGATTGAAGTTGTTCAACCTTTCAAAATTTTGAAGTTTCAAAAACAATTTTTTTCCTTTTGTTCAAAATTTTGATTCTAAGGAAGAAAAAAATAGGACAAGAATGTGGGGAGGAAAGGTTAACCCCCAACCCATGATTTAGGTAGACCCATTATGGGTACCAATCCAAATTGTAGGAGTCAAATATTGGATTGGGGGTCTAAGAATGAATAATATTTGTTGATTTTAGAAAGGTTGGATGTCTAAAATTTACTTTTTCCATTAAAACCCCCCACCTTCTATGAATTCCTAGGTTTAAGAATTTGGCAAAAAATACAAAACAACCATTCAACCCTAAACCAATCCTTAGTTATCTCTTTCAACCAAAATATTTTTATTTCAATGAATATGGAGAGGGAAGGGAGGAATAGACTCCTTGACTCATGAATTGGTTGGGTCCTTAAAGGGTCCCTTCTCCAGTTGTAGTATTTAGATATTGGTTTAGGGATGTTTGGGATTCTAAAAAAAGGAAGTAGGGTTGTTTATTAGTTTCAGAATTGTGCATTATTGATATACTTTCCAGATTGGGGTTCAAGGATCCCATACATTCGTTGGGTGAATATTGATTCATGGGGATAAGATATGATGGGGATAATCCCTTATTCATAGGGTTTATGAAGGTTGGACCAATCTAAGTGTGTGTTTTAGCAATTTATCACTCGAAATCAATCAAACCTAAGCATTGATAGCAATGGTTTTAATGTTCTAGATATAATCGTTGCAACCATAATGTTTGCAAAGACTAGGATAGCCTAAGATAGAAGGTATGATATTTAAGTACTATTCTTTGCCTAGGGACTTTGTATTTGATATTAAAGTCCCACATTTTATACCTCCAAACCAGCCCCCTCTTCTGAGTTATTGAATTATGATGTCTTGGCAAAGGCTTACACATCTAATGATAGTATTGCTTCCAATCCTTCTCATTTGTTTGCTTGGTCTCCAAAGAGAGACAAATCCATCTGATCAATGCCTTGGTTTTCTAGATAGTATGTTGCCTTATTTGCTTCCCAATATATGTGTTTAATCAAGTGTACCTGCACCTCTTGCATTAATTCTTTTATTCAGGAAACTTTGGATTGTAGATGCCAGTCACCAATTTTTCCATTTGTGATTGCATTAATACATACTATTGAGTCACATTCCAATTCGATATTTTTTAGCTCTTTCTCTTTACAAAGCATTAATCCACTCATAATTCCTTCAATTTTTGTAGCATTATTTTTTAATATTGGAAACTTTATTGATTTGGCTACAACCAGTTGGCCTGTCTCATTACAAATTAGATATCCAACACTAGATTTCCTAGGATTTCCCCAGGAAGCACCATTTATATTTAACTTAAACCTTCTCCTTGGAGGGGTTACCACTTTACCTTTGATCTTTTAAATTTAGAGTCTGGGGAAAACCGGAAAAAAGGTGGAACCTTGAGAAGTTTCCATCTCTTCATTACTTCATCATCCCAACCTGTGGAATTTGTTTTCCTTTGTAACTTGATATGGGAGTTCATCCACTTAGTAATGTTTCTTTCAATAATTGGTATTAATTCACTTACTAATTTTGTTTTTTCTTGAAATATTCTTCTATTATGTTCCTTCCATATGTTCCATATCATAATTGAGGGGGCAGTCTACCATATCTAACCCCAGAATGCCTCTTTTCAAATATTGGCTAGCTGATAAAAAAGTCCCATAATTTATTGCTTCTAAGAGTGGTCCAACCCAATTTATTTAATGGTCAATCCCAAATTTTCTTTGCATAGGGACAATTTAGAAGTAGGTGACCCACATTTTTTCATTCTTATTACACATGACACACCAATCTGTTCCTTTTATCCATGTTGTTTTAAGATGATCTCCTATCAATATTTTGCCATGAAGGGAAATCCATGTAAATGCACCAGCCTTGGGTATTGTTAATTTGGTTTTGGTCACCTATCCCAAACCCTTGTCTTTGCTTGAAAATTTTTCTAAGTACAAGCTTTTTCGGGATTTTCATAAGTTTCATGAACTTCGACGGTTGCTGATAAGGTTATTGTAACTCCTTTTCATATTGACGCCCCTATTTAAGTCTTCGGTATTGTTCTTTGTTTCATTTCTCTTTGTATTTTTGATCATTGATGAAGTTAATATAACCTCCTCCAATGCTAATATCTTGTGTGGAAAGTTTTTAAGGACCTGATTTGCTTAAGAAGTTGTCAATTTGTACCGAAGTTTTTATAACTTTTTCAAAAGTTCACCCATGAACATAAATCTAAGGCATGAAAATAATTTTTGTTTGTTGTTGGGACACACAAGAGGTTTGGAAACCATTTTCGTTCTTTGGAAAGGTTTCAAAACCTATTCATATGTTGATTATACTTGTTCCTTTGTTAAAAATCATAAGCGATAAAAGATAAACAACCACAATAGATTCTAACAGTTTCAAGGAGCAATAGCAATGCAAGGGACATGTTTATTGAGCAAGCGTAACCATGAAAATACAAATGTGCAAAAAATTAATACAACTAGATATCATAACCAAATGTGGTAAATAATTAAAAAAGAGTAGTGCTCAAATGTGAGGCAAAACACATCGAAATATAAAATGCTTTATATTATATTATATATATATATATAAAATTTGGATAAAATAAAAATGATAAAATAATAACATGCATTGCCTAATCCAAATCTTCAATACCTCAAATAGACGCAATGATGGATGAATTATTCTATTGACTTGATATGTTTGTTGCTCAATTCAATGGTATAACATTGAGATGGAGATGATAGATGAATGATGATAGATAGAAATGGATGAATGATTCAAGAATGATTTTGGCAGCATAAGGATACTTGAAGTATCAACCCCCCAAATGGCTTATGAGAGGGTTGATTTATAAGAAAGGTCTAATTTGGATTGATGGTTGAGATTGGATGTCAATAAGATGTCTTAATCAATGGCCAAGATTGAAAGTTGTAGTATGAAATAGTGTTAGGGAAAAATCAGGGCAAGGATAAGGATTAATGGCCAAGATTGAGTTAGAAGATAATTCAATCAAGGGTGGAAAATGAATGAGACAAGAGAAGATAAGAATGGCACAGATAATGAGGTTGGCACAAAAAAAGAGGTTGTTGGAGAAAATTAAATAATTATAAAAATATTTAATTTGGGAGAGAAGGTGAATAATTAAATAATAAAAGCATTATTTAATTATAAAAGACATGTGACATGTTGATTTTAAATTAAATAATAATTTAATTCAAAAGTGACAAATTAGTAAATAATTAAATAAATAAAATTTATTTAATTATAGAAGAAGAGGATAATGAATAATCAAATAATTAAAATAATTATTTAATTATAGTACAAAAATGACAATAATTAAATAAATAAGCATTTATTTAATTATAGAAAGGAAGGGGCTAATTAGTGACGTAATTAAACAAACAAAATTTATTTAATTAATCAAGGGAAGAATAAAGGAAAAAATGAATTAATTAAATATTTAAGAATTATTTAATTAATAGAGGAATATGACCTTAAAAGATAATTAAATAATTAAAATTATTTAATTATGCAAGTAGAAGGAGGAATTGATATGAAAAGGTGGGTTCATAAGCGAAGGACAATTTTTAGTGTCTTCATATATATATATATACAAGAGCTTTCATTACATTTATTCTAAGCACAAAGGACAAATATGAGGATGCGTATCCCCTCCACTACTTGAAGGCGTTCAATTTGTGCTGGTGAAAATAGGTTCTCATGAGACTCATAAAATGAGCAAATAACCCCCTATCATTTTGTCACAGCTCCTCGTACGAAAAAGAGCCACCACCTCCTCTGTAATGTCATTATGAAGTGCAACAGCAATGCATATAGTGTCACCTACAAGGCCAATTCTAGGAAACCTTCTCAATCCTCTAATGGTCGCCCTCACTCTCATCAGATACTCTGGCCAAACCAGACACTCTTCCTCCCTTATTCCCCAGTTACGTTTCCCTGAAGTGTTAACCACATTGTACACAAAGCATTCAAGGAGCTCACATTATGAACATAGACACAACTCAAAAACTTCTTTCCAATAATCTTTCAAAGCACGCCCTCTTCCACAACACTTTGGACTAAGAATACATCCCTTAGTTAGTTCATCATTAACCTATGGAACGGATTACACCCTACACCCTCAATCACAACAAAGTCATTTTTGGAGGAATCATTACTCTCAGTGCTCACCATCTCTAGGAATGCAATTCAAATTGTGAGAATGAAGGTCATTTTCATTGAATTTATAAAAATTAAGTGGCATATCTGAGTTGGAGAATTCTTTGGAACTAGGTGAATGCAAGGACATTGATATGGCTTGAGGATTAAATTTTGATATGACAAGATTTATTATAAAACTTAGCTTGGCTATTTGAAATTTCAAGTGGCCCCTTCATATGGATAGTTTGCACATATAAGATTATAAGGATATACATATTTCATTTAATACAGGCTTTGGGAATTGCACCATTTGCATGTACGTCAAGCCACGGGGCAAGATTTTGAGCAAGAAACACTTTAGTTGAATGTCAAAATCATATCAAAGAGGCAATGTAATGATGATTATTCTTAATCATTAATATTCTTCATTTACCAAGCTCTCTAAGTGGGGAATTAGTTGGCAAGAAACTACCACTTGATCCAATGACCATTACTTTAACTACCAAGATCCAAGATTAGGGTTCTCTTATAAAATCTAATTTGAATGACTCATTAAGGGTATGATTTTCTTTCAATGTGCACTGTGATGTAACAGAGGGAAGAAGGAACAATTTTGGGATTTGTATCTATGGCTTTAGATTATTCTTAATCATTGAATTGAGAATTATGGATATAGTATATTATTGAATAAGTCTATTGTCTGAAAACAATAGTTGAGATTTATTCTTTGTGCGGAATAATTTCTTGATATTATGTTCATTTATTTGTGATTAAGATCATTTCCTTGGTGTTATATTTTTTACTATTATTGTCTTGAGTCTTTGTTCTTAAGCATTAATGGTTTCTTTCATTATGTCGCACTAATTTCATACTTATGGATTACTGTTTGATTGCCTTTCTCAGCTTTCTGGTAAAAAGTATACTTTATAAAAGATAGTAATAGTTCAAAGGAATTTGTACCTCGATAATAATTCAAAGGAAAATCACAAATGAAATTGTGATCTTTCCAGAGTTGTTGGTAATACCGGCCTTTATAAGTTGGGCTATGGAGTTGTTATAAAGTTATAATAAAGGCCAATTCATTTGCTAACAAATTTTTGGTGACTCCGCTAGGGATACATTAAGTAAAATATTTGAAGGGTTGCCTCCTAGTCATGCAACAAAATGGTGCTTCCTTATGAAAATGTCATCCCTGTATTACAATCGGATCTAGATTGGATGCAAGCGGAACAAGAAGATATCATTTCTCAGTTGAATACCCTCACTTTGCAATACAAAAGGAACACTGCAGACTACATGAGAGAAAATTTTGTACTTGAAGAAGAAGAAGAACGAGCTCTGTGACCGCCAAGAAGGGTAGTGGAACGACCTCCCAGACTGAAATTTGTGTATTATGGTAACCCACCTCCTTGTCCAAATCCTCCTCTGGCTCAACCTCCACCCATAAATTGACCCGAAGGTGTGAATTTTCTTTTACTACTTGAAAAGAGTTGTCGACTCTAAAAATTTATGGCTTCTATTGTTTCAAATTCTTGGACAAACCTTTTCGACCTTTAGCCCTACCTCAATACAACGACTTACCACATGGCTCAAGAAAGAACTTCCCACAATTTTCTAGTAAAAATTTACAAGATCCCAAGGAACATATTTTGGCCCAGACTATTGTGAGTGAGATCCTAGGAATTCAAGAAGAAGATTTTTTGTGAGATTGTTTGTTAATAGCCTTACTGAAAGTGCAACAGAAAGGTTTAGGAATCTAGAAAGAGGGTGTATAACTAGTTGGGATGTTTTAAAGAAGAAGTTTCTTGGTCATTTCAAAGATGTAGTTGATGTTGTTGCTTTGCTACGTCAGTTTTTCAAGATAGTAAAAATGGAAAAGGAATCTATCTGTGACTTCATTATTCATTTCAACTAGGACCTTCAATAGATTCGTTCACCTAAACAACCAAGTAAGAAAATTCAATTCTATGTATTTATATCTACTTCTGCACCATGAAGTCCAATTCATTTTAAAAAGAGACAAAGTCTGTGGGATTGAACAAGCATAATTGGAAGAAGTCAATATTGAGGATGATCTGATCACATTTGGGGTATAGAAGTAGGATTATGTTAAGGAACCTATTCTAGTCTATGGAACACCAAAATGTATGTTTTCGAGACCTCAATATATATTAAATCATTCTTACCTTGTCGCTGAGAATTCAAATCTCACAGTTTTCAGTCCTAAACATTTTGGGAAACATAAAAGGATGAGTGAGGAAAGTGAAAATAAAATCTAGAATGCTCAAGTATACAGTCTAGATTCTAATGGAATAGAATAATATTCCAATTCATCAAGTGAAGAAGAAGATTCCTCTCCTCGAGTGAGACATAGCTTTGCAATACACCCTTTTTTTCTAGTACCTCTGTTTTTCATACGAATGCTCAAGATTTTGATGGGAGATATTAGTTACCAGACTCCTTATGTATTCCTGAATATGAAGTTTTTACTTTTGAGGATATTAATATAGAATCTTCAGACATAATGAATGAAGAAGATGATAATTCATCCATTGAAAATGAGGCTATCATAGGGTTTGCAAAAATTAGACAACCCACCAATATGCAATCTAGTTCAAGGGCGTGGGGTACTACTCTTACCCAGAAATGGTGTTGTGAGGATGATCTCCATGATAGGGAGAAAGATGAAGTGAAGTGGTGCAAACTTTCAAATCCCCTGTTCACTCTTGATGAATCCTATGAAGTAAGAAGTAACCCCCTTTTTGAATGCCCGAATTTTTTCCTTTACAATGATATGGTAAGTGAAGTTATTTCTTGCAAGGATGTGGATAGGGAAAAGAATTTTAAATCAATGGGAAAAAGGAACACATATGAACTGAATGATCAAGATGATTATGGTGTGGAAACTAATGAGCTAGAAGGCATTGATGTTTTGGTTGCATGGGAGAAAATTGATAAAAAAGGATGTAATTTGTAGGTAAGGGAGGAAAAGATTGAAGGAATTCTTGTAGAAAATGAAGATGACAAGGGGAGGTGAGTTAGATCATTTGACCCAAGGGAATTACCAAAAGCCTACTTATGAAACTAGGTTCACTCAAAAGGTTAAACCTTTAAAAGAGGTAGTGTGGGTTATCAGAAGCATTGTACAAGGTTGCATACCTCAAAAAGATGAGATTTGTGATGAAAAGTGGCTTTTGAGAAGAATAATGGTTGGTGGGATGTTCTTTGATGAACTTAGAACTTTACGAGCATGTTTATTTTCTACTATCCTCTAGAAGCTACACAGGAATTCTGGATTTTTCAGGTGTGGATTATTTTTCTCCCATCCAATCAATGGTTTTACATGATCAATTTTTTTTCCCTATGGGTATGGTTTATGCTACCATGTACATAGTCCCAATTTTGGTGTCTTCATTTTTGGTTTTCGTCTGTTTTCCCTTTTTCTAGTTTGTTTCAGTTTGGTTCCTTTTCCCTTATACGACTCTGTTGCCCAATGAACTAGACACTGACCTTTGGAATGCATTACTGGGTTCATGGGTTCATCCTTGCAGTCTTTGTCCCTAAACAGAGCCACTGTTACTTTGGTTTTGGTCAACCCTCCCAAACCCTTGTCTTTGCTTGAAATTTTTTCTAAGTACAAGCTTTGTTGGGATTTTCCTACGTTTCATGAACTTCGACAGTCATCGATAAGGTTATTGTAACTCCTTTTCATACCAACGCCCCTATTTAAGTCTTTGGTTTTGTTCTTTGTTTCATTTCTCTTTTGTATTGTCGATCATCGACAAAGTTAATATAACCTCCTCCAATGTTGATATCTTGTGTGGAATTTTTTTAAGTCTAATATGTTTAAGAAGTTGTCAATCTATACCAAAGTTTTTACAACTCTTTCAACAGTTCGCCCGTGAACAGAAAGCTAAGGCATGGAAAGAATTTTTGTACGTTATCAGGACTCACAAGAGGTTTGGAAACCATTGTCAATCTCTGACAAGGTTTCAAAAACCTCTTCATATGTTGATTATACTTGTGCCTTTGTTAAAAATTGTAAGCGATAAAAGGAAAAGACAACCATGGCGAATAGCAATACAAGGGAAGTGTTCATTGAGCAAGCATAACCATGAAAATACAAATGTGAAAAAAATTAATATAACCAGATGTCATAACCAAATGTGGTAAAGAATTAAAAAAGGGTGGTGCTCAAATGTGAAGCAGAACACAACATCAAAATATAAAATGCTTTATATTATATATATATATATATATATATATGGTGTTACAAAACTGTATTCACATTCAAAATAGGAGTTTTCATTACATTTATTCTAATCACATAGGACAAATATGAGGATGTGTATCCACTCCACTACTTCTTACAGGTGTTCAATTTGGGCTGGTGAAAATAGGTTCTCATGAGACTAAATAAAATAAGAAAATAACCCCTATCATTTTGTCCCAACCCCTATGAAGAAGAGCCACCACCTCCTTTCTAATGTCATTCTGCAGTGAAACAACAATGCATATAGCATCGCCTACAAGGTCAGTTCTAGGAAACCTACTTGGTCCTCTAATGGCCGCCCTCACTCTCATCAGGTACTTTGGCCAAACCAAATGCTCTACCACCCTTATTCCCCAGTCACGTTTCCATGAAGTGTGAACCACATTATACATGAAGAGTTCAAGGAGCTCAGCATTATGAACATGGACATGGCTCAAAAAATCTCTCCAATAATCTTTCAAAGCATGCCCTCTTCCATGTTGCTCTGGACTAAGAATACATCCCTTTTTGGAAGTGGATTCACTCTAAGAGGGGGGGTGAATCAGAGTGATATAATTTTTGACTTTTGACTTTGAAAGCACAATGTTAAATTTGACCTTGAAACAATGTGGAAGATTTAACCAAACACATGAACACTTAAATTGTGCAAAAAGATATGCAAGAGAATCAATTCATGTTAAAAGAACCATGTAGTATTGTTCTATCAAATTATGAACAACCTTATTAATGCTTTTTGGAACAGAACTTCAACTTTACACAATGCAGGTTTTAACTTGCTTTAAAGAAAGCTTTTAATGACCACATTTGCACAAATTACTTTGTATTACAAACTTAAACAAATTGACATTAATCTTTTGAAAAAACTTAAAGTATCAAATCATTGACCAACTGAATGAGCACACTAACACAAAACTAAATGAGAGACAAAATAACATCACATAACACAAAGATTTCCTGAGTGGAAAAACCCTCTTGGGGTATAAAAAACCACTCGCAAACTAATCCTTTTATTCATTCAAAAGAGCACCAACTATGTTACAATGTGGAGCACCAACTCTGTTACACTATGGAGCACCAACTCCAATAAATTTTCTGAAGCACCAACTTCATCAAAAACTCAAGGTATTGCAACCTATTAGAACCTTATAACTACAATGACTATCTACAGTTACAAAATTACAATAGGATACAAAAATTATTTTGCAATAATGCCCAACTCAAAATAATCTTTGTAATACAACCAAAGATGAAAACAATATGAGCCCACTTTTCTTCTTTACAGAATGATATTACAATGAACCATACTTTGTTCAGACTATTTCATCTCATCACCGTGTCATATCATTTTTCCAACAATTTATACAAAGATTTACAAACAGTTATTCATTTCAAAAACCTCTCAAATGAATAATGGCTTATAGCCATTCTTTTGTACCAGGCATGAATTGAAACCCCTTATCTCATAATGCAAAACCTCGGGTTAAGAAACAAACCCTCAAGTTAGGGTTTCAAATTAAATCTAACAAATACAATTGAAACTAATTAGTCGGCATTCCTTTTCTTTTAAAAAAAACAACTGTAATGTATTTTGAAAAATAACCAGAAATGAAAGTAAAATACTTTCATTTTTCACTACATAAAAAGAATGGAAGAAACTTTCATTATTTTCTGCTCACTATGCCTTTCTTTTTAACTTTTTCACCTTCGGAAAAACGAGGAGAAAAATTGTATAGAAGTTACCTTTCATGGTAGTTTTATAATTGCATACAAAAACCCACCAAAACTCCATTTCCAGCTCACAAGAAGACCACCAACTAAATCTCCTACTCATATTGTCCAATATACCTCGAATTTGTGCTGAAGAATCCACTCAAACTCACACAGTAAACTGTCACTATAAGTACTATGGCGGCTAGCATTTGTTCTTCAACAAAATGAAGACAAAATCATTTGTTTACTCTAATTTCTTTTGCACATTCAAGCTCATAATGAAAACCAATAAACATTTGAAGTCCACAAATGAAAACATAATGATTTTGAAATCCAAGACCACGACAATATAATGATGTCATGAAGTGCCAAATCATTGCCCACGTATGCTGTCAAGTAAACCATCATTGTGTTGTTTAATTGTCCAAGTCACATGTTAAAAATGTTGCTACCAAGGAAAGAACCATGTGAACAATAAACCCAATGCCATAGAGTGGTCGGCCTTAGTGCTTTATGAAAGAACTTTTAAACTAATACAAAGCACTATGTATATCAACCCAACAACACTATAAAATATGCTAAGTAATCAAAGTGCTTGATAATGCTTAAGTGTTAGCACTTATAAATGAAAGCATGAATACCATGTATAAATGAATAATCAATGTAACACTGAAACCTGAGTATGTAAAACATGTAATGCTGAGTCACAATGAAGTGTGAATTCATGCTATGTGGTGCAAAACTGAAGCTCAATACTATCAAGTATATGTGAATAAATGTATTCACCAAATGTATAAAGACATTGAATTTGAATGTCAAAGATTGTTGAATCAACAATATACCTTCCCAATCACTTGTAAGAGTTAACAAGACAACACCATGATCCTGTGATCAACATAGAAACCTTTCATCTTTAGAAGTTGATTATGAAATTAAGTCAATTTGAAGCATGTGAATTGGATGAAGACCTCATATATAGCAACCACTGTGTCCTAGCTAGTGACACCAAGATAATGTGAAAGAGCCATGAAGATATGCAATGAAAAAATCAATTGAAGAGTGTATAGTAACCTCATATACCAATGATTCCAAATGAAATATCAAACTCAAGTGTCAGAGAATGCATTAATATAATTCCAATCCAATATGCCATGTATCAAATAATGTATCATAACCGTTGACACCAAAAAAATTATGTGACAACCATTAAGATCATCAACAGAATTCCATGAAGACATAATCAAATGAATCTTGTCAATGATGCCATGATCAATTTGATAATGAGCAATTGAAATAATATACCTGATGTGCAATAAAGAAGGGTCAACCTGTCCAAATGAAACCAACTGTTCCATGATCAACCATATAAATGATATCACTTGTATATGAAAGACAATCTGCATATGAGGCTCAATATGATCAGTAACACAAATAAATGAAATCTGAATGTAAGCAAAATGTTGTCTACCGAATCAACTGTACCAAGTGAAACCAACTATGTATACCAAGTAACCAATACTAATCACCAAGATACCAAGCCAAGCCTGTGATCTCTGAAGCATGATAGGCAACAACCATCAACCTAAACCTGTACTCTAAATACCAAAACACCATTTGTGTCTTTTTCATCAAGGACAAACAACTAAGGGGCAAGAAAAACATCCCTTAGCTGGTCTATCATTAACCTATGGAACGAATTACACTCTACGTTCTCAATCACGAAAAAGTAATTTTTGGAGGAAGCATCACTCTCATTGCTTGCCATCTCTAGGAATGTAATTTGAATTGTGAGAATGAAGGTCATTTTCATTGAATTTATAGAAATTAAGTGGTATATCTGAGCTGGAGATTTCCTTGGATCTAGGCGTATGCAAAGATAGTGATATGGATTGAGGATTAAATATCGATGTGAAAAGATTTATTATAAACCTTAGCTGGGCTATTTGAAATTTCAAGTGGCCCCTTCATCTGGATAGTTTATATGTATAAGATTATAAGGATATACATATTTAATTTAATATAGGCTTTGGGAATTACACCATTTGCATGTACATTAGGCCACAAGACAAGATTTTGAGCAAGAAACACTTCACTTGATTGTAAAAATCATATCAAAGAGGCAATGTAATTATGATTATTATTAATCATTAATATTCTTTGTTTATCAGCCTCTCCAAGTGGGGAATTAGTTGGCAAGAAACAGTCACTTGATATGGACAATGACCGTTACTTTAATTGCCAAGATCCAAGATTAGGGTTTTTTTTATAAAATCTAATTTGAATGACTCATTAAGGGTCCAATTTTCTTTCAATGTGGAATGTGATGTAATAGAGGGAAGAAGGAACAATTTCGGGAGTTGTATCTATGATTTCACATTATTCTTAATCTTTGAATTAAGAATTATGGATATACCAGGTGTTATTGAATAAATCTATTGGTTGAAAATAATAACTAAGATTTATTCTCTATGTGGAATTCTTTTTTGATATTATGTTCATTTATTTGTGATTAAGATCAATTCCTTGGTGTTATATTCATTCACTATTATTGTATTGAGTCTTTTTGTTTAGGCATTAATGGTTTCTTTTAGTGTGTGACACTGATTTCATACTTATGGATTAGTGTTTGATTGCCTTTCTCCACTTTCTGGTCAAAAGTGTACTTTATAAAAGATAGTAATAGTTTAGAGGGAATTGTACCTCTCTAATAATTTTGAGGAAAATCACAAAAGAAATTGTTATCTTTCCAAATCTTTTGGTAATATTGGCCTTTATAAGTTGGGCTATGGAATTTTTTTTATACAGTTATAATAAAAGTCAATTCATTTGCTAACAGGTAGCACCCACTTATTCCAACATAATTTTTGAGGCCAATTCCCTTCACCTTGATTTATTTGGATTTGATATCCCAGATTCACTGTATAATCTCTAGATTTTGCTCTGCACCAAATTATTCTATTTGGTTGCTTGTTTAGACAAATTTGTCTTTCTTGTAATATTTATGTTAACCCTTTTTTTGCTAAATCTTCCATTGGTAGGGCATCAAGGTTCAACCAGTAGCCTTTTCCATTCTCATCCATCCTAGCATAGTCTTGAACATATTTTCCAAACCTGCTACTAATGATAGGTGTATGGGAATCCAACTTAGGATATTCAATTAGTGGCTTATAGCCACCCCATGAATCTCTCTAGAAATATACCTTACTTCCATCATTTAATTGTCAAGTTAGGTGACCTGTAATTATATGCTTGTAGTTTTGCATGAAGTTCCACACATGAAAGCCATTTCGAGCATTTGCAATTGTGAGTATTCTTTCAGGATTCATATTATCTAGGTATTTTCATTGCATTATTTTACACCATAATAGTTCTAGATTTTGGTACATTTTCCAAATTAGCTTGGCACCTAGTGCCAAATTATGGGACTTCAAATTCCTTATACCTGCTCCTCCTTCCTTCTGAGTTTTGCATACTTTGTCCCAATGAATAAGAAGGATTCTATGTTGCTCATTTGAACCCTCCCATAAGGAATATTTTAGAATACTTTCCAAACTTGAAGAGCTCCTTTGGATGTTAGTTGCATACAAGACATCGAGTATATAGGTATTGCAAACAGTACCGCCTTTATCATAGTTATCCAACTTGCTAATGTTAGCCATTTCCCCCTCTAACTTAGGGATTTGTCACTACATTTTTCTTTTATCTGCTCCCATAGGTTCATTCTTATCATGCCTTTAAATAAAGGAACACCAAGATATTTGTATGGTATTTCATCTATTGTGTATCCCAGTATTTTAGCTATTCTTTTTTGTAGTATTTTCTTGGTGTAGAAGAAATAGATTTTGATTTAATATTTATTTGATGTCCTAAGGTGTTGATGTATTCCTTCATACAATCTTTTATTTTTTCATCCTTCCTTATTGTTGCCTCACCATACAAAACTATGATCTACAAATTGTTGATGGGTAGTTTCTCCAATACCTTGAGAAATTTGTAATCCTTTCCAAAGTCCCTGATTATGAAAATATGTTATATTCCTACTTAGAGCTTCTTCCATTATAACAAATAAAAAAGGGGAGAATGTGTATCCTTGTCTTATTCCATTCGTGCTTTCAAAAAAGCCACATGGAGAGCTATTGATTAGGATTGAATACCTTGTTGATGAGATGCAATAAAATACCATTTGAAGCCATTTTTTGCAAAAATCAAACTTTTCCATGATTCTAATTAAGAATCTCCATCTTACTTTATCATAAGCTTTACTCACATCGATTTTTATCATCATTATTGGAATCCTTTATTTGTTGATTGTGTGCATCACTTCATTAGCAAGTATAATACTATCTACTATATCCCTCCCAAGCGTAAAGCCACTCTTATTTGGGGATATTATCTTTTCTAGAACTCTTTTTAGCATGTTTGCTAGAGCTTTGGATAAAATTTTGTAGATTCTATTATAGAGTGATATTGGGTGGTAATCCCCAAAGTAGGAGAAGACCTCTTTCTTAGGGATATGTACCAAAGCTATATTATTTAAATATTTCACAAACTTCTTTTGTATTCTAAATTTTTTCATTATTTCCCATACCTCATCTCCTATAAAATGCCAACATTTATGGTAGAAAAAGTTGGGAAACCATCAGGCCCTAGAGATTTGTCTGGGTGAAGTTGGAATGTTGCATTCTTAATTTCTTCCTTTATGAAGGGCTCATTCAGCATAGAGTTTTCTTTTGAAGATATTAGCATTGGGATGTTTGCTAGAATGCTATTATCATTACTTGCATATTTGTCTCCTTCCGGAGCTAGGAGCTGTTGGAAGAACCTAATTGCTTCTTTCTTTATTTCACTAGGATCTTCAATTAGATTTCCATCTGAAGAATGAATAGTTGTGATCCTTTTATGTACTTTCTTTATTTTGGATGTATTATGGAAGAAATTTGTGTTAGCATCCCCTTCATTCAGCCAAACCTCCTTGGATTTGGTCCTCCAATATTCCTCTTCCCTGGCTCGGATTTCATCATATTCTACCACTATTGCCTTTTCTTTGATATAATATTCTTGATACATACCTTCTTTCATTATCTTATTGCTCAAATTTTCCAATTCCTCTTCTAATCTTTCCCTCTCAAAAA
Organism: Sequoia sempervirens; assembly: GCA_007258455.2. Taxonomy (NCBI): domain Eukaryota; kingdom Viridiplantae; phylum Streptophyta; class Pinopsida; order Cupressales; family Cupressaceae; genus Sequoia; species Sequoia sempervirens. Next base: position 183,642 of record VDFB02386642.1, on the reverse strand, counting down.
ATATATTTTTAAAGACTATTTTGTTCCATTCTTGCTATTTTATTTTGATAAATTTTAATTTATTGGTGAAAATAAAGATTTTGGTCCCAAAAAATTATGGAGCCTCCTTCCACCAATGTTTTATTGATTCCATCAAATCTTCCCTTTTAAACCATATCTTTTCCAATTTGAAGTAGGGCTTTGAGCTTTTATTTTCTTCCATAATTGTTAATTTAACAAGAAGATGATTAGAACCTGTAAGAGGAAGTATGGTTGCTTCCAAGTTTAGATTTGCTTCCAACCATTCTTGTGAATAGATGAATCTATCTAGTTTTCCTTTGATGCAACAATCCCATGTCGCTTATTTGACCATGTGTATTCTCCATTTTTTATCTACGTGTCTATTAGATTATTTTGTAGGAGGAATTGACCAAATATGTGCATTAAAGAGGAGACCATTCTGCTACCTCCGTATTTTTCTTCTATCTTGAGGACTGTGTTGAAATCTCCTCCCAAAATTATTCTTTTCCTTCTTAGCTTTGTAATTTTCTAACTCAATGAATCCAATATTTTTTATTTTTGAAAATTTCTAGCTAGGCTATAGATGTTGAAAAGAAAGAAATTGGTAAATTGGTTCTTAGGCTTGTAACTTCACATAACATCCAATGTGCTTTCTTGTTGATTATGTTCACACCCACCAATTTTATTCTCCATAGGATTCCAAGCCCATCTGTTGTGCTAAAGGATTTTGAGAAGGATTCCTCCCATCCACCAACATGGGTGATTCTTTTATTTACTTCTATTTTACTTTCTAGCAGCATTAGTATATCCATATTTTCTTTTTCAATTTGATGCTTTATCATGTGTCTCTTGTTAGGGACATTTAGGCCCCTAACATTCCATGTCGCTATCTTCATGGTTCTACTTGTTGGGAGTGCTTTACTCCCTTTGTGTCTTTGAGGAAGTTTAAGATGATTTTAAGGCCTTTTTCTCGTGCTAATTCCTCCCTTCTTTTCTTGTTTGTTTTCATTCCTTTATTTTTCTTAAATTGTCTTGTTAGATCTAGGAGTTGTGTTTCTGATTAAGAGATGCATCTATTCTCTATTATTTCAAGTTCATAATATTTGTTTTCACTTTTAGAGGGAAACTCTCCTTCTTTTGGAGTTTGTATGCTTAGATTTGTGTTTGATCTTAGAAGGGGTTCCTCACATACCTCTTGAATGCAAATTTCCTTTTTGTTTTCCAACTAGTTGCCACTTGTTATATGATTCACTTCCATGGGGTTTTCCAATGGCTTCTACATTTTAGGGATTTCCATTTTTGAGATTGTTTTAGCTTCTGGTTTCTCAAGGTTTTCCTTTATCCTTTAGACCTTTTTTTTATTTTTGGGGCATATACTTACAATTTTTTGCCTTATGGTCCCTTAGTTCACACTTCAAGCAATAAATTTTTTGATCTTCAATTTCAACCTCCACATCCATATTCCTAATTTGGATTTTAGTTTAATCTCCTTTGGGATTTGCTTTATTGGTGCAATTTGAATTATTGTATAAAGATAAGAATTTGTCTTCAATAGATATGTATCTATTTCTATTAATGTGCCTAAGGATCTTTCAATCTTTTCTAAACATTCCTCCGACGAGTATTCTAGAGGTATATTATATAGCCTAATCCATTTGGCCTCTGCATATGGCATATGGGTCTGTGGATTGAAAGTAGTTTCCCATTTTTGCATATAGATAGGGCTACCATCTATTTCCCAGACACCTTTGTCTAGGATTGCATCTCTATCTTCTGCTAGAAGGAAGAATATAATGAAGAAACTATTAGGTAAGAATTTAATCCCATGGTTCTATTTTATATTTATCTTGGCTCATTCTTCTACACCAAGTACAAAAAATCATTCTACTTCTAATAATTTTACAAATAATGGCCAAATCCTGTAGAATGCCAATATCTTTGTCTTTTTTCTCTTGGAAATTAATATCTACTAGTTCCTCCTCAAGATCCTCTTGACTTCCTTTGATCCAAGGGGATACTTGTCACTAAAAATTGAAGTGTCTCCAATGCTCCAAAATTTAGCATCATCGCGAAGATCTCATAAAACTAGACTCAATGCAACTTCAATGGGAAAACAAGGAGTGCATACATCACTCCAGTCAAATTTTGGTCATAATAGGGTACAGGGGCCAGTCAGAAAGGCAAAAAAATTGATCGATTCATAATCGGTCAAAATCAACGTCAAAATGAAGAGCTCATCAAAATGATCTTGACGCCACTTGTTTTTCTGAAAATAGAGCACGTACGTGAAAGTTATCACGAGTCAAATTTGGTGGGCCTAAAGGTTGACTTTTCCTATGGGACCGTATGGATGATGACATCAACATGTTGATGTGGCAGGCCATACCGTATGAACATGACATGGACCAATCGACACATGACACATGGCATCCATACGATGACATCAACAATATGACAAGTAACGTGGCAGGCTGACTGGGCAGGTGATGTGGCATTTTGTATGGTCAACATGGCAAGTTCAGTCAACGTCCAAATGGCAGATCGTACAGTCTTTATCAGTGTGTTTGGCGAATCATATTGTGCCACATGGCACCTCTTCCGTTCACAGCTGGGTGACTATTTCAATTTTGCAAAATTTGTTAAGGGGGATCGAAATCCTGACTAGCCACATATCAACCAAGGCATTTGTCATCACGCCATACACGCACGCTTACTATATATAGCTAGCGGTTTGTTTTCTTATGAAACAGTCCATCAGTTCGCCATATATAATGTGGTCGGTCGGGGTCGAACCACTGACCACCGACCACCTAAAATGGTTAATAGGCGTTGCACCACCAATCGTTTCATGGTAAATAAGGGAGCTGATTGGTTTTATCCATTGTTCAAAGGCTGAACCTATAACAAAAAAGCGTATATTGTAAACCAACCCCTAGAAAAGAAAATCCCAAAAACATAAAAGGACAAAAGGGGTTTGTAAATGACTTGCTAAGAGGTTAAGGGGGATATTTTTGTTATTTTTATGGTTAGGCCTTATTAAGGCATTTTTTTTGTATAAAAAGGTGGTGAGAGTGCAAGTGTATTCATTCAGAATTTAGTTTATACTTTGTGAAGAATGGTGAGAGAGAATTCCTAGGGGATGAGGGAATTGAAGTTAGGACTTTGATAGTGAATTGTCATCTTTGTGCATTTGGAGCTTGCAATCAAGTTTGTTGTACTTGTGTAAGAGGACTTTTGTAATTCATTATCGGCCAAGAGCTATGAGGAGACTTGTATCAGTTGAAGCCTTGTAATTGTTTCTAGAGTATAATCAAGGATCAGTCACTCTGTTGGAGAGAGACCCAGAGACGTAGCCATCTTGGAGAACTCTATTATCAACTTGTGTTTTTTCTGCTCTCTCTTTTCTCTCCTCTTCACTTAATTTGGTTATGTTTATATATGAATTTTAATTATGTTTTCAAGATCTCCAGTTTAATCATTGTAAAATTTATTATTCATGTGCAAGAGTCCTAGATTATAACATCAGATCAATTGGTATCAAATCTTTTTTGCAACTAGTGTTTGCAGAGATGAATGATAACGCGATCCAGGAGCCAACAAGGTGAGGGAACGCTTGTAGAATACAATCCTGAGATCCGTAAACAAAGAAATTTTCCAAAGATGGAATGATCAGAAGTTGGACAAAGTCTAGAACTTGATGAGAAGAGTTTTTGAAAATATTTTCTCGAAATGAAGGCAATGGTAGAAATTCTTTTTTAGGAAATGTGAAAAAAGCGGGACAAGAAGAAGCGCAAAAAAGGAGATTCTTCGAAGCAAGAGAAGTGTGAAGATCAGGACAAAAGGAAAAGACTAGGAGGTGATGATGAGCCTCTAGAAACTCGTTCTTCTCCATATTCTCCTTCTTCTTCTACTGATACTACTTCTTCTTCTAATCCTTTCAAGGGTGCACATAAGCCTAAAATTAAATTAGATGTAAAATTTGATCTACCTAAGTATTGTGGGGAATTGAATGCTAAGAAATTAGATGACTGGGTTCAACAAGTAGAAGTCTATTGTAGAGTCCAAAATCTCTTTGATGATGCTTCTAGGATCTAGTTAGCTACTCTTCAGTTGGGAGGAACAACTCTCACCTGGTGGGAGAGTAGAACTTGGGAAAAAATATCACAACATGGTAGAGCCAGTTTAACTTGGGTAGAATTTGTTAATGCTCTTAAGAAGCAATTTTATCCCCTAGGCCATATGCAATAGTTAATGATGGACTGGAAAATGTTTAGGCAAGGGAAAGGTCAAACTATCCAAGAGTACACCCATGAATTCAGGAAGAGGGCTATTGCATTGAATGTTCCATTGTATACCCAGGATACATTGCTTAAGTTCATAGTTGGTCTTCACTCTTATCTATGACATTCTATTTTGGTCTTGAATCCTAGTAACCTGGATGAAGTATGTGTTCAGGCCACACACTTAGAGTTAAGAGGTAAGGGTAATTTTATGGATAATCCTAACAAGAAGCAATCTAATCCTAAAGGTAAGTCTAAAGATACAGGAAAGGGGAAGAAGACATCTACTATTAAGAAGAAGGATGATAAGCTCACATGCTCTCATTGTGACAAGGAAGGTCATGATGTAGATCATTGCTAGAAGTTGCATCTAGAATTGAAGCCAAAATGGGCTCGTAAATAGAAAGGAAAGAAGAAGACTACAAATGTTGTTATGGATCTTGGTTTAGAGTCTGAAGATGAAACTAATATAACAACAATGGGATTGAAACATAAGAATTTTACTACCAATGTTTATGTTGCTAGTTGTGCTTCTTCTTCTCAATTCTATGATGTTCCTAAAGATAAGAAAATAAATGAGATATTTCACATAAGGGTGGTTTCTAAGCACACTAAAATTGATACTCTCATAGATAGTGGGTCTCAAATTAACCTCATCTTAGAAGATGTTGTAAGGAATTTGGGATTGAAAACTACACTGCATTAGAGGCCTTACCCATTAGGTTGGGTTTGCAAAAACAATGAATTGCAAGTCACAAGGCAATGTACTTTAAGATTTGAAATCACAAGTAAGTTTGTTGATGAGGTGCAATTTGATGTGGTTCCACTAGATGTTTATGGGATAGTGTTGGGAAGACCGTATTTGTATGATCAGAAGGCTATTTTCTACAAGGAACTTAATCATTATCATCTGTTTAAAGATGGCATCAGGTACATTGTGCATTCTCACAAGATCAAGATTGGAAGATCTTTTGCAAACACAGGGTAGTTGAAAAGGGTGGTTAATGTAAGTAAAGACTTATCTCTTATGTCTGTCAAGTTAGGTGACTCTAGACATGAACTTGAGGTAACCAAGACTAATCAAATGTTGTAGGATACACTGACAACACAACATGAGGAAGCAATAAATGAAAGCATTGATGTTCCCTTAGGTCAAAATGTTCTTGTTGTTGGTGTAATTAATTATTTAATTACACTTTAGCATAAGTTTACTTAGGAAAATTTCATTTCCTAGGTTAATTATTATTTAATTCTTATCTTATCTTATTGAGCTGTCTTTTTGCTCAAGATAAGATTAGGGTTGTCTTTTCCTACTTTATTGCATCATTGCCTTTTCGAAAGCTTTTGTATTATTTGTAAAAAAATTATTCTCAATAATCAACAATTCTGATTTTTGCCTTGCACACATTAGCTCTGAGAGTTTACAAAACATCTTTCTTTTTTGTTCTGAATATTTGTTGCATGTGATAGGTGATTGCTTGTAGGTGATTCTTGGGGACTGTGAAGTTGGTTTTTCAACTTCTACATGGTATCAGAGCTCCAGACCTATTGCTGCATGTTTGTGATCTGAAGATATTCTCTCACAGCATCTTTTTATGTGCAAGGGTTTCAAGTCAAATATTTTTTTTGTAGATTTGGGGGTAGCTGAATTTTTTGAGCATTTTGGGCCTGAACGGACGTCGCCATCGCGATCAGAGCGTCCAAAAACCCCAGAAACACCTTTCGTTTCGTCGATTTAGGCAAAAGTTGAAAAAGAGGCAAAAAAATTAGCTAGAGAGGTCGTATGGCCTCCCCAGCACGTAGATCGAGGCTAAAATTATAAAAAAAATAAAAATAAAAAAATCAAAGGTTATTTTGGTTTTTTTTGCGCGGCTAGTGTAAAACTAGGCCGTCGCCTGCCCACCACCCGACGGCCTCCCATCCGCCACCTCCAGGCCACCGCCGTTGGCCAGATCCCCGCTCCGCCACCTCCGGGCTACCACCGTCGGCCAACAAACCCTCTGTCGCCTGCTGGAGCTCCAAGCACCGAGCCGACAATCTTCTTACGGACCGAGAGCCAAGGCCTCAACCCCCCGCCGGACTTCAGCCCCAATTAGGGTCCTATCGGGGACCAAGAGCTACGCCAACCAGGCTGGCGAGTTTTTTTTCTTTCAGCCCTATAGCCGGCAGTCATATGTGCGACCAGGAGCTAAAGGAAAAGGAGCCGAAACTTTGACCCTTATTAGTGCTGAAAGGCCTTTTTATAGGGATTTTTTTCATTTCTTCATAACTTGGGAAAATAGAGGTATTTTTTTGCAAATGAGATATTGTCAGAAAGCTGGTTCGATGATCTTCACAATGGTGGTGGTTTTCTTTTCTGATTTTTTCATTTTGGTGCCTTTTTCGCCTTTCAAAGCCAGAAGTTGCTATTTTCACTCTGGGAGGCGTAACTTTTGCATCCTGGCTCTATTTTTTGAAAACAAATAGGTGTTGGAAAGCTGGTTCTGCCCTCTTCTCAGATCTCAAACCTATTTTTTTAGAATTTTCTCAGGTATCTAATTTTTTTGTTAGAACTTAGCCTTTGTTTTGTGAGTTATTTTATTGGGAAATGTGCAATCAGGAGCTTTTTTTAGATCAAAGAGGAATATTTTTTATTTGAGAGTATATACTGTTATTTTTCTATCATGGATTTACGTAACATTGCACCCCTTACTCCATTCAACTATTTTGGTTGGAAAAAACACATGGAGATTCACTTGAAACACAAAGGATTGTATAGGGTAACCATGGGTACAAAAATTGAACCTACAGGTGCTAATGAAAAGAGAAAATGGTTTAATAGGTGTGATGAAGCTTATGGTACATTATGTTTGTCTCTTTCATTTGACCTTATTTTTCATATTGAGTCTTGCACTACACCAAATGAGATATGGACCACTTTAGAGTCTTTGTTTGGGAAGTAGGATACTATGAGAGGGTTTCAGTTAGAGAATGAGCTTATTGGCTTAAATCCTAGGGATTTTGACAGTGTCCAAGATTTTTTCACCAAACTCAAGTCTCTTAGATTATAGTTGTCACAATGTGGTGTTCAGAAAGAAGACTCTCAATTGATATTATCCATTCTTTCTAAGCTTGGACCAGATTATTCAATTTTTGTATCTACCTTTTATGCCACTAGGGATACACTTGGTACGAGATTCAGTATGCCATATCTTGATGAATTTGCTTCATCTCTCACTCGAGAGCAAGCTAAGTTAGCTAGCATGGGCACAATGAAAACTTCTTCCTCATCACAGACACTTATTGCATCACAGGAGCCCAGAGATCATAAGGCTTCTACAAGCAAAGGAAAAAAACATAAACAAAAGGATTCCAAACCTCATGAGTAGCAAAAGGAGTCCTCAGATTCATCCTCATCTTCTAAGGGGAAATAATTTAGGAAGGAGAAGGGTCCATGTGCATATTGCAAGAGGGAAGGACATGCAAAACACAATTGTTACAAGAAAGACATTGATGAGCTGAAACATCTTCTTCAGAAACATTAGATTGATTTTCCTTCTAGGATGTCTGCATCATCTTCTTCTACTCATTCTTCTTCTTCAGAGCAGCATAACATAGGAATAGTTGGTTTACATACTTCATCAAATATGAAGGGACATGCTCTTTTTGCTTCTTCAGGAATTGTTTCAGGGAGATGGCTTCTATATTCAGGAGCATTTCATCATATGGCATCTTCACAGTCTATGTTCACTTCCTTTGAGCCTTGCACTATGTCTCCCATTTTGATGGGAAACAACACTTACATGAGTGTTACAGGGAAGGGGTCTATTAGTTTTGGGGACCACTCCTTTCAGGATGTCCTGTGTGTCCCTCACTTGACAAACAACCTTCTTTCCATTTATCAGATCACACATGGAGGCACTGGGAGATCTGTGGAGTTCACACCTAATTCAGTTATCATCAGAGACTTGGAGAGTGGAGCAATTATTGCTACTAGGATAGTGGATCACTCATCTCAGTTGTATTCCTTCACTGATTTGGCCACTGGTGGTGCTTCTGTTCCTACAACTGTTCCTCACACTTCTAGTGTGCATCATCATTCAGAGGAGAGATTTGACTTCTTGAACATTGGAGTTCTCACTTTGGATCCTGTTCTTGAGCCTCCCATTCCATCTCCTCCACCCCTTGTTGCTATTGTTGTGGCTACCGATGTGGCTTCCTCTATTTCAGTGTAGCAAGATCCTATTGATCATCTGTCTCTGGAGGTTTCTATTGAGTCTTCACCTACTTCAACTTCTTCATTTGTTGAGGTCACACCTGCTTCTGTGGAAACATCTTGGGCTGCACGTATTCCACCTTCAGAGATTTCTTTCATTCGGCCTCTTCCCTCTCACTTCTCTCTAGAGATGTAGTTTCTTCACTTCCGTTGGAGTTACTTCATTTTGGGGGGGATCTATGGTCTCTTTCTTCCTCTCTTATGGGGGGATTCCTTTATGTATCTTTGTGATGGATGGTGTCCTTGGGGGGTCTTATGGAGTCCTCCATCTTTCATCACTTAGGTAGTTTATTACATTCTATTTTGGGGAGGAGTTTTGTTCCCATGTGGTTTTCTCCTTTACCCTGTTTGATTTAATTTGCATTGCATTTGTAAATGAGTACCTGATCAGGCCTTGTTGTTAGGACTCATCTTTGCATAATAATTTGCTTCTCCCTAAGTTGCACTTATGGGGGGTGTTGGTGTAATTAATTATTTAATTACACTTTCGCATAAGTTTACTTAGGCAAATTTAATTTCCTAGGTTAATTATTATTTAATTCTTATCTTATCTTACTGAGCTGTCTTTTTGCTCAAGATAAGATTAGGGTTGTCTTTTCCTACTTTATTGCATCATTTCCTTTTTGAAGGCTTTTGTAATATTTGTAAAACAATTATTCTCAATAATCAACAATTCTTATTTTTGGCTTGCACACATTGGCTCTGAGAGTTTACATAACATCTTTCTTTTTTGTTTTGAATATTTGTTGCATGTGATAGGTGATTGCTTGCAGGTGATTCTTAGGGACTGTGAAATTGGTTTTTCAACTTCTACACCTGTTGTGAAAGATAGACATGTTGCTTCATTTACTTTTGTATCTTTATTATTATTCAGCTTGATATTAGTCAGTGGTTATTGGTTAATGGTTGTAACAGTTGATGTAGATGCTTATGGAAGTGATGGAATGATGCATATGTTTAATAATATTATTGTAGTTTTTATTGTGGTGATGAGCCAGGTGTTTATATGGACAGAGGATACAAGACAAGTTGGGAGGCAATGCCCTCACTTAATTTCTCAATAAATGCAACTTTTGGAGGTCCAAAAGTTCTCCAATGGGGAGGACTAATCTAGCGGGATACTTGTCACTAAAAATTGAAGTGTCTCCAATGCTCCAAAATTTAGCATCATCACGAAGATCTCAGGAAACTAGACTCAACGCAACTTGAACGGGAAAAAAAGGAGTTCATATGTCAAAGTTATGGCTAGTCAAAGTTTGGTCAAAATAGGGTACAGGGTCCAGTCATAAAGGAAAAAAATAGTTAATTCATAATCAGTCAAAATTAGCGTCAAAATGAAGATCTCATCAACATGATCCTGACACCGCTCGTTTCATCGAAAATGGAGCACGTACGTGAACGTTATTGCTAGTCAAAGTTGGCAGGCCCAAAGGTTGACTTTGCGTATGGGACTGTACAGATGATGATGTCAACATGTTGACATGGTAGGTCATATCGTATAGACATGACATGGAATAATTAGTGCATGACATGTGGCATCCATATGATGATTTCAACAATACGACAGGTAACGTGGTAGGCTGACTAGGCAGGTGACATGGCATTCCATACAGTCAACATGGCAGGCCAAGTCAGCGTCTAGATGGCAGATCGTACAGTTTTTGTCAGCGTGTTTGGTGAATCATATCATGCCACATGGCACCTCTTCCGTTTGTGGTTGGGTGACTATTTCAGTTTGTAAAATTTGTTAAGGGGGCTCAAACCCCTGACCAACCACGTATCAACCAAGGCATTTGCCATTATGCCATACACGTGCACTTACTATATATAGCTAGTAGTTCATTTGGTTATGAAACATTCCACCAGTTCATCATATATAATGTGGCTGATCGAGGTTGAGCCACCAACCACCGACCACCTAAAATGGTTAATAGGCGTTGCACCACTGATCGTTTCATGGTAAATAAGGGAGTCGATTGGTTTTATACATTGTTTAAAGGTTGAAACTATAACAAACAAGCTTATATTGTAAACCAACCCCTAGCAAACAAAAACCCAAAAACATAAAGGATAAAAAGGGGTTTGTAAACAACTTGCTAAGAGGTTAAGGGGGATATTTTTGTTATTTTTATGGTTAGGCCTTATTAAGGAAAATATTTTGTATAAAAAGGGGGCGAGAGTGCAAGTGTATTCATTTCGAATTCAGTTTATGCTTTGTGAAGAATGGTGAGAGAGAATTCCTAGGAGATGAGGGAATTGAAGTTAGGAATTTGATAGTGAATTGTCATCTTTGTGCATTTGGAGCTTGCAGTCAAGCTTGTTGTACTTGTGTAGGAGGACTTTTGTAATTCATTATTAGTTGAGAGTTGTGAGGAGACTTGTATTAGTTGAAGCCTTGTAATTGTTTCTAGAGTATAATCAAGGATCGATTGCTCTATTAGAGAGGGACTCAGAGACGTAGCCATCTTGGTGAACTCCGTTATCAAGTTGTGTTTTGTCTTCTCTCTCTTTTCTCTCTTCTCTTCACTTTAATTTGGTTATGTTTATCTATGAATTTTAATTATGTTTTCAAGATCTTCAATTTAATCATTGTAAAAGTTATTATTCACGTGCAACAATCCTAGTTCCTAACATCAGATCAACCTTCACATGAGTTTCTTTAGGATTAGCTTGAAATATTGCAACCAAACATACCACATGCATGATATCAAGTTTTGAAGTAGTTAAATACAAAAAGCTTCCAATCATAGATCTATATAGAGTTTGATCAGCCAGGGGAGACTCATCATATTTGCTCAAATGAAAACCAGTAACCATGGGAGTAGTAACTGGTTTACAATCCTCCATATCAAACTTCTTCAACATCTCTTTGGCATACTTTACTTGAGAAATAAAGATACCATCATCTAGCTGAGCAATTTGAAGACCAAGAAAGAAATACAACTCCCCTATCATTAACATTTCAAATTCCTTATGTATTTCTTCCACAAAATTTTTGCACATCCCATCATTTCCACCAAATATTATGTCATCAACATATACAACAACTATAAGAATTCTTTCATCCTCATTCTTGAAGTAAATATCACTATTTTTGGTACCTTTCTTGAATCCTTGTTGAAGCAAGTACTTATCTAACCTTGCATACCAAGCCCTAGGAGCTTGTTTGAGACCATATAATTCCTTTATGAGTTTTCACACCATATTTGGTTCTAATAATCAGAATCCATTAGGTTGCTCTATGTAGACTTCTTTTAAATCTCCCTCAGGAAAGTTGATTTGACATCCATATGATATACCTTGAAGTCCTTATGCGTAAAAAAAGTAAGAAACATTTTGATTACTTCCATTCTTGCGTCTGGAGCAAAATTCTCCTAAAAATAAATTCCTTCTACCTATGAATAGCCTTTTTAGACTAGTCTTGCTTTGTTTCTGACAACTTCTCCTTAATTCAACTTATTCCTGAATACCCACTTTTTCCTATCACATTTTTATTTGCAGGCCTTAGAACTAGTTCCCAAGTCTGATTCTTCTCCATCTGATTCAATTATTCTTCCATTGCTTGTATCCATCCTTCATCTTTGCAAGCATTAGTAAAAAGAATTGGTTCTACCTTTGATAACAAACAAAAGTTTACTTGTTCATTTATCCTTGCAAGTCTTCTCCTGGTCAACACTCCTTCATTCTTGTCACAAATGATTTGATCTTCTGAATGACTCCTTTTAACATACTTTGAAGGGGTATTACTATGCTTTGTTATTGTTTCTTCTTTCTCTTCAACTTTTGCTTCTTATTTTTCTAAGTAGGGAGGTGCATCAAATCCACAATCCTCAATTTCATTCATATTTTGATGTAGATCTTCATCAACCTTCACATTTGTGCTTTCAACTATTCTTCCCAATCTATTATTGTAGCACTTGTATGCTCTACTTTGAGATGAATATCCAAGGAATATGCCTTCATCAACTCTTGAATCAAACTTCCCCAACACATCTTCATCTCTTCTAATATAATTTTTTCTTCCAAAGACTCTAGTGTACTTGACAGTTGTCGATCTTCCATACCACAACTCATAAGGGGTGTTAGTGCTATTCAATCTTAACAATCCTTTGTTAAGAATGTAGATTGAAGTATGAACTCCTCTCCAATAAACATTAGGAATATTTGCTTCCATCAACATAGTCCTTTCCATCTCTTGAACAATCCTTTTTTTTCTTCCACTACCCCATTCTATTGAGGAGTTCTAGTAGTAAATAGATTTCTCTTTATTCCATGTTTTTTCACAAAAATCATTAAACTCGTTTGATGTGAACTCACCTCCTCTATTAGACCTCAAACATTTTATTTTAGCATTCATTTAATTTTTAACCATTGATCTTAAAATATTGAATCTATTGAAAGTATCAAATTTGTCTTTCAAGAAAGTAACCCATGTCAACCTAGAGAAATCATCAGTAAAAATCATGAAATACCTTTTTCCTTTCAAACTTTTTGTTTTGGTAGGTCCACACAAGTTAGTATGTACCAACTCCAATGGTCTACAATAAGAATATTCTTTAGACTTGAAACTTATTCTTGTTTGCTTTCCAAACTTACGTTCCTTGCATATAGTACTTGCAAGCCTAATTATATTGGGCATATCTCTTACCGCATGTAATGAGTTGACCTTCACAATATTTTCAAAGTTAATGTGTCCCATTCTCCTAGGCCAAAGACAACATTCACTTTCTTTTCCTATAAGACAAGTTCTCCCATTGACATCCCTTAGACTGTATAAGCCATCACTTGTCCTAGATCCTTCTACAACTGATTTTCTATACTTTCCTTTTTTGATTTCACATCCTCTTTCATTGAATATGAGATTGTATCCATTTCTACACATCTGACTCACACTAAGAATATTATGCTAGATACCTTTAGCATAAAGAACATCTTTTGTCCTATGGTTTCCATCAATACTTATTGCACCTTTTCCATAGATCTACACTAAATTATCATCTCCAAGCTTGGCTATACCTTCATTTCACTTCAAAAGTTTGATAAACTTTCTCTTATCTCCTGTCATGTGGTTATAACAACCACTATCAATCACCCATGATTTTGCCTCATGTTTTTCTTGAAAAGCAATGCACACAACACTTGAATGCTTAGCTTTGTCTTTAGTCTTCTTATCAGCCAAAAACAAGACTTCATCTTCATTATCCAGACCACTAGATTCATCATCTTTTGTAGAGTGGGAATCTTCCATGGAGTAGAGACTCTTCTTAACCTTATTTATTCTAGGCTCTTTTTTTCTCTTTTTTGAATATTTCAAGGGAAATTTAGAAGCAAAATGACCAAATTATCCACACTTAAAACATTTGAAAGGTAGCTTACCTTTGTACTTTCTGGTACCTCTCTTCAAATTCCTTACAAAATTTGCTTCTTCTTCATTAGTGTCACTATCCGAATCAAAACCCTCATACACTTCCATTTTACAGGCTTTGAAAGTTTCTTCCTTCTTTGTACCTTCTTTGTCAAATTCTCTCATTTCAAATGTAGTGAGGGCACCATATAATTGATCTATTGACAATTTATCTAATTCTCTAGCTTCCTCAATAGAAGATAATTGAGGAGTATAATCTTTAGGAAGGGATCTCGGTGTCTTTTTGGCAATCACAAATTCTTCAAGATCTTCACCAATTCATCTAATTGCATTGACCACTTCATCTACCTAGAGTAGATATCCAATAATATCTTCATCCTCTAACATTTTCAATTTTTCAAGCTTTCCTTTATAGATCTACTACTTGGCTTGCTTTACTTTGATGTATCCTTCATAGATGCCACTAATCTTATCCCAGAACTCCTTTGTTGACTTGCAATGCATTACCTTTACAATATCAAAATCTAATAGCCCACTCAAGATAGTATTATTTACCTTTATGTTCTTCTCATAGGCCCTGCTCTTAACCGGATTAGTTGGAGGAGTAGCAGGAACAGTATATCCATCTTTGACAGATTTCCAAACACCATACCCCAAAGAGAATATGAGTTTCCTTCCAAAATCTCCAGAAAGTAAAATTTGTTCCATACCATACCCCAAAGAGACTAGATGAGTTTCCATCCAAAATCTCCAGAAAGTAAAATTTGTTCCACACCACACCCCAAAGAGAATAGATGAGTTTCTATCCAAAATCTCCATAAAGTAAAATTTGTTCCATAAAACCTAGGCACCTTGTGAGATGCTTCTTGTGCCATCCTGAATCTTCCTCAAGTTGTTAGACTTCTTCTAAGGAACCGGACTCTAATACCAATTGTTGAACACACACCAGAATACTAAGAGGGGGGGTGAATCAATATTCTATCAAATCTCAAACCCTCCAAAGGAAATAGATACTTAAACTTTATATCACAAGAAAGAACATGAAAGATAAACACAATGCAAAACACCACACAACACTAGATGTACATGGAAAACCCAAAAGGGGAAAAACCACGGTGATAAATGCTTCTAGGAGCTACTATCCTAATCCATCCTCACAAATGAATAATAGTTATAGATTTTTTTTAGGGCTACAACCCAAGGAAGCTACAACTCCCTGATTTGATAACAAACTCAAGAAATATTGTAGAATGATAGTCCTACAATTTGAATATGACAATTAGGCTCTTCTATTTTTCATGATTGTAATTCTTCTCTTCAATATCTTGTGTAACTTCTTTAAATTTCTTATTTGTAGCTTATTGGCTCACTACTTTCAACCTTCAATAAGTTCTACCTTTCATTCACTGCCTCCAACAAATAGTTAGGCTCACTCTTCACTTCCTTTCTGTCACAAAAATATGATCAACTTGAATTGGGATAGGATCTTCCACTTTTGCTCTTTCTCTTTCAGTCGCTAATACAATTATCATAATGCATTACACATCATCAACTTGATCATCAACCTAGATCAACTAGGTTTACAATTTATACATGATATTACATTGATTACATTACATATGTCAGCCTACAACAAAGAAGAGGAACACCAAGAATGGAACACACCTTGTGAATTCCAACACACACTTAACTTGGTCCTAAACACTCTTCACAACTTCAATCTTCAATGAACATCATCCACACAATTCAAAAATTCAAATTAGGTTGGTCTTAAGCAAGAAAACATGAAACTTGTAGTATGTCGACCATCACAACATTGGTGGTACACATGAATGATTAAGCATTATTTTTTCCTCTTCTAGATGATTCAACATGACCCATACAACACCTTCAAACACTACATGAACTATGCACAACCTTGAACTTGTGGCACATAAATTCAACATACCCTAGTCGGCCAAGTAAAAGCATAACCCAAGAATACCTTCATTCCAGACCATAGCCTGTTTCAAAGAAACCATACAACATCTTGCAGAGAAGAAACAAAAATCACATGATGTTCAAGAACACTCATATACATCCATTTGACAACTTCATACAACAAGTTGGTGCAAGCCAACAAACATTGAAACCAGTCACCATAGTCCTGAACTCTATCACTTACAACTTTCTCTGCAAAAGGACTAATGATATGAAAATTTAAATATATCACTTTCACAACACTATGAACTTAAATGGGGTAAGAAACAATGAACAACGGGAGTGAGGCAGGAATGGGAGGTTCAAACTCAGGTGAGGACGTGAATGGGAATGATGATTTTGTTGATGTCGATGATGCAGGTGGAGGTCACCCTAGTTGGCTTAGCGGCTATGGGGGACAACTTCTTGTTGTTGTATTTCTTTTGATTTACTGGGTCATTGTGGATTTGTGCCTCTCTTCCAGTGATTTTACTATGGTTTTTTTGTGGCACATGGGGTTTTCTTCTCCCATGGTGTTTTTCTTGTGGGTGATTTGTTTCTCTTTTGTCGTAGCTTTGGGTGTTGTTGGTTCTTGCTAGCTTTTTTTGCCAATCTGGAACTAGGTTTTGTTTGGATATAAACTCTTGTTGTTTAGCTACAGGTGATGGCCATTTCTCCCTGCAAGCTAGTGATCCTACTGTTCATCTGTGACAGTTGTTCTTACTCCCCAACTACTTCATTGTGCTTTTGTTCATTCCTTGGGGGTGTTCTCTTTGTTTTTGGGATGGGTTGATGCCTTCCTCCTTTGGCGGTGACTCTTTACAACTCCTTTGACTGTTTGTGGTGGTCATGGTTTCTCTATGTCTTAAGAGGGTTAGGCTTAATGATTGTTTTGCTTCTGAGACTGGGGTGGAGGGGTTTGTCCTCTTTGATGCTGTGAGTTTTCTAATTTTGGGAGGTGTTTTCTCCTACTCTATTTTTTTGGTTTTGCATTTGTTCCCCCTCTAGTCTCTATTGTTCTCTTTTTGATGGGGGCTATGTTTCTTTTGGATCCTATGGGTGTCTTTTCTACCCCTATTTTCAGAGGGGTGTTTTTGGCTGGGCTGAGTGTTAAGAGTTTTCAGTTGTCCCAGTGCATTTGTTTTGGCCTTGGTTTTAGTTATGTGGTGTTCTATTGCTATTGGACTGATGTGTTCAAGGGTTTCTTGTGGGTTGAGCGGTTACAAGATGTTTATCTATAGGCTCAAAATCTTTGCTTTCTCTTTCTGGTGGTTGAAGTGCATTCTTCTTTCTTGTCCCAGTATCTTGCTCTGCCAAAGGTGGTTGTGATTTCCCTTCCTTCTAAAGTGATCTCTCTAGATCTTCAGTTGGTATCTTCTATGGAGGTGGGGATAGCTCCCATTGAGGCGGAGCCCTTTTCTATTGAGGTGGAGGTGGTGGCAATAGATTTTGTGATGAGTTCTCTCTTTTGTTTTCTCCTATCGAGGTGGAGCTTGCGTGGGCAGAGGAGTGAAGGCTATGGAGGTTTATGCTCTCATATCTTCCTCTCCTATAGAGGGGAGCTCCCTCCTATTAAGGTGAAGTTGGGGTTGGTGTGTCTGGTGGGGTGTTGCTACAAGATGGCTAACGTGCTTTAGGGTTCCTTTGTGTTCCCTAATTCCCCTATTGAGGTGGGGCTGTTGGATTTGTAGGTTTTATTGGTTAGGGGGTTTATGGTTGAACCATGGAATTTTTTGGTTGTAGGGGGTATTATGACTCTCTTGCTCAATTAGGGTTTTGCACCTAAAGGAGAGAGATAGACCCCAAACAAAATCTAAGTGGCTCACTCAAACTAATGCAAGTAAAATGAAAATATGCCTAAGTGCAATGATCTAAATGCAAAGGACTGGTAAAATGGATTGATTATTTATGCAAAACCTAAGAAATGCAAAGTGTTTGAAAACATAGTGTGATATGCATAAATGAACTAGAAACATAAACAAATGAAAAAAAAACTTAATGAAACTAAATGAGGTGCACCTAGAGGCAGAATGCTAATGTTGGAAGGTTTTGCAATGTTTCAGAAATTATTGTTGATGACCACTGGGACTCATTCACCATATATGGCGAATTAGTCATGCTTCTGGTAAATTCTGTTGAAAAAGGTTTTAGGGTGCCGTGAATTGAAAACCTCATAAAACACTTTCTCCAGCTTGGCAGTGGGACTCATTCGCCACAGATGGCGAATTAGTCCACCTACAAAAATCTGCATATTCTAAAGTCAACTTTGTGGGTCTAGATTTGTACTTGTATGCTTGTCAGGTTAATGGACCAAATCTACAGAAAATGGGTTGAATGATGTCTCCAAGGTTGAATTAGGTCTTTGTTAACTTGAATAGCTTTGATGACTTGTTGACCACTTTTCAACACCTATCTCTTTGACAAATCTACCTATAAGACCTACAAACACACATGCAAATAGGGGGAAAATGATTAAGGGTTATAGTATAGGGGTTTTCCTTGGTCAAACCCTTGATAAAGAAATGAAATAAGAAAGGAATGATGAACAAATAACATGCAAGTTTCATGAACTCACCAAACCCTTGTTGTTGAAGTTTGAAGATATGTCAATGGTTGTTCCAAGATGCTTGATAGTTTCTTGATTGAATGATGCTATGATGCTTTTAATGAGTGAATGCTTGAATGAGTTGATGGGATCTTGAATGAATGGGGGTTAAAATAGATAGAAAAGCACTTATTTATACACACTTATGCCCTAATTTACCAAAAATACAATATCATAGGCTGACCTAAGGTCTTAATGAATAAAAACCCAAAAGAATTTGAATTTATTTTGAATTTTGTGCCAAGAGGGACTCATTTTTCACCCATGGCCAATGGGTCCCACTCAAGGAATGCAAGTGGGTGTTGGGATTAAGTTGCATTTAATGATATTTGTTAGGTTTATATTTAAAAATACACTTAATTAAGGCCTATAAGTGCATAAAGGGGCCAAATAAAACATAAGAAAGGTGTAATTAGTGGTGACAAGCCTAGAAAAGCATGAAAGTTTGTTACAAGACTTTATAAGACTTTAAAATAAGGCTTGGTAAGGGATAAAAAGGGAGTATTTAGATGAATTATAATAAGAAGAGTCTGGAAAACTGTAGAAATGTGTTACAACACTTCACAACGCCTTTACAAGACATCATAAAGTCTAAATAATTTAAATATTCAAGACCTAATGTGAATGTATAAGTTACATTACAACATTAAATCTAAGCAAAATAGGCCAAGCATCACAGGAAAAGACCTAAATGACCATGAAAATGTCCAAAGATCCATTTTTCTATGGCACATTTAGCCCGCACTTTAGTGATCCAAAGGCATTTATGCTAGCAAGATGAGACAAAAACGATCAAGAGGCATGATCAAGCCCGCAGGATGAAGATCCCATGGAAAACTAAACATAAGAACAAAGGAACACACATATGAAAGAGAAAAGGAAAAGGAAGAGAAAAAGGAAAATTTGGATCAAGCTTCGATCATTTGTCTAGCCAGTTGTGGATTAGATCTAGGTTGTTTGTCTAAAAAAGAAAAGAAAATGCATACTCACTCTGAGGAAACAAAACTCATGGCTATATGTCGAGTGAGAATGCACAAAAGGTGAGAAACATACGCTTGGTTGGTATGTTCACACAAAAACACAGGTGGCTATGGGGAAAGTCATGCCTAGAATAGGCTTCTTGCTCAACCATACCTAAGTTGTACCTCCTAATAACTTTAATAAGGCACCACAAAGGAAAATGTCGATTCGAGCTTCATATGCTTAGAACTCATGAACAAATGCGATGGCACCATAGGCATGCAAGCTGTGTTATGCAAGGTGGTCATAAATTCAAAAGGAAAATTTCAAAAAAGTAAAATGCAAAAGATGTTCAAAGGAGTCTTGTTTAGTTCATGTGAGGTCTATCACTTAGGGAACATTGTGCCTAATGTCTCCAAGAGAGGACCAATCAAAGAATAAAATATTCACAACTTAGGGGATCTAGTGCGTCGCATAAGGCCACCAAGAGGAATGTAATATGCTAAGATAGATCACACTTATGAAGGACATCACACCCAATGTCATCCACAAAGTGACAAACACATTGTATAAAGTAACAAGGCTGCACTAAGAACCAAGAAAAAGGAAAAATGCAAAATGATAATGCCAATGTATTCCCCCACTTTAAATAAATTGCTACACACTGTTCTGTGAGCAATTACTTTAAAGTAGCAAATGGAAAAATGCAAAAAGAAACAATACATGAGAGCCAACTTGGAAAGCCCCTATGCAAAGTCATATGTTTTCGAGTAAGGTTGCGTCATGCCAATGAAAAGGAACAAAAGGAAGAGGGGTTTCCCCCATAAAGGAACACACCAAACACATAAGGGATCTATGGGTTTGGGGTCATTATGTTCTTTGCTGCAATGTTTTGATTAAAGAGGTCAAAAATGTCATCATTCCCCAAATACATAGAACTAGAAGAATGACACAAGGAGAGAGAAAATAAAAGAAAATGAACCATTTGGGTCAACATGGAAGAGACATAGGGCATCTCAACGCTTTGCATTGTTGCCAAAAGGAAAACACAAAAGCAAAAAGAGAAAAGCAAAAGGTGAAAGGGAAAAAGGAAGCCTTTTGGGTCAACATGAAGGAGACATTTTGTTATCAATGCCTTGCATCATCCCCAAAAGGAAAACACAAGAAAAGACAAAGTAAAAGAAAAAGGGACCTTGTGGGTCAACATGGAAGAGACATAGGGTGTCTCAATGCTTTGTGTCATCCCCAAAAGGAAAACACAAAACAAAGGGGAAAAAGAAAAAGCAATGTATGACATATAGAAGAATGGAGGTACAAATAGAGGAATGTTACGAAGAGAGGAGAACATCAAACATCACTTAATGGGGGAACACGATGCACACATAAAAGAAAAGAAAAGAAAAGAAAAATACTAGTAATGCAAAGGAAAGTTGACCATAAAATGATTCATCCACCTCCCAATCTCAATTGGTATAAGCAGAAGGTGAATAACACGGCTAAGGGACAAGGGAAAAAAGCATTACTAGGACAAGGCTAACAACTTCTTTCCCCCACTTAGTGTAAGGCAAGAATGAGCCAAGATAGGTGAGGAGAAAGATCATGCAATAGTGAGAATGGAATGTTCTATAACTATTGCATGATGAGGTGTTTAGTAGTGGTTATGGGATGATAGGATAACAATTAGTGTCATCAAAGTGGTACTTACTCAGTATTTCCTTCAATGTCTGACACTCATCAATTCAGTGTCCAAGAACATGATGGTATTTACAATAAGGTACATTAGAATCTTTAGGATAGATTACCACCCTATTCATAGGTGGTAATAAGATGAGACCTTTGTTTAAAAGCATTTGGAGTTTTTGTTCACATTCAGGTGGTGGATGGAGAGGAAACTTTAGTTTTTTTAATTTGTAAGGTTGTTTTCATTTGATAGATTCACCTTTTTCATGGATTGAAGGAGGAAGAGGACCCATGGGGATCCTATTATCCTTGTCATTGGTATCATGTAAGGGTTGTTCATGAGGAAGAAGAATATTCAAATCCAGAGGGGAATCAAAGATCACCATGCCATCATCCCAAAGTCTCCAGTATTCAAAAGGAAGCTTGTTGTCATGAGGAGGATCTTGATAGCCTAACCCTGTTGTGTTCTCATTAGTTGGTCGTTGTTCTAAAAGTTGATGAATGTCATTTTTAGTTGTTGTGGCACATCCTTGTTTGCTTAAGATTGTAAAACCTTTACCATAGGTTTGTTCAAGGTTAATTAGTGTGTTTGTAACTTTGTTATCATAGAATGGTTGAGGAGGTGGTTGAGTAGAAGAACTAGGTCCACCTATTGGAGGGAACTTAGGTCTTTCATTTGTTTTAGGGTGTAAATAACCAAACATATCAGGAGGAGATACTGTAGGAAGGTCTCGTGACTTTAGGGATGGATAAAAGGCTGCATTAGCTTCAAGATGGTCAAGACATTCATTTAAGAACTTATTCATGCTAGCATCATCTTCTCCAATGATGTCAACAACATGAGGAGGATAGTCATGAGGAGTTGAAGGAGCATGAGGAAGCTCAAGGTCATTAGGATCACAGCCAAAGGCACAATTTGACATGTCAACTAAGGATTTCAAAGACATCCAAAACTTATTAAAGAAAAAGGCCATGATGCAAATGAAAGTAAACAAATGCAAGAAATTGAATAGAATAGTGAATCTGAAAACAGTGACAGAGATGCAATTACAGAAAATAGAAATACAAAAAATACTATGAAAATGATAGAAATTGTTGTGTAGAAAGTGCAACTGGATTGATTCGCCCAGGGTGCCGAATTAGTCTAGGGGTGAATTTTTTTGTGATTTTTCAAAAAAATTAAAATGATTTTTATGCTTTTCTGATGCAAAACTAGGATGTAGATGCAAAATTTTATTATTTTTAATGTTTTGAAGTGCAAAAATGAAATCTATATGAGATATTCACTAATGCAATTTTGAAAACCCTAGGATGCAAAAAAATGCAAAAGCTAATGCAATGAGTCTTAGGATGTAAATGCAAATGTAAATCAGAAAGATAATGTTCAATATGCAGGTTCACCAAAATGAACCATGGATTTTTTTGGTTGTAGGGGGTGCTATGACTCTCTTGCTCAATTAGGGTTTTTCACCTAAAGGAGAGAGATAGACCCCAAACAAAATCTAAGTGGTTCACTCAAACTAATGCAAGTACAATGAAAATATGCCTAAATGTAATGATCTAAATATAAAGGATTGATAAAATGGACTGATTATTTATGCCAAACCTAAGAAATGCAAAGTGTTTGAAAACATAGTGTGATATGCAAAAATGAACTAGAAACATAAACAAATGAAAATAGAACTTAATGAAACTGAATGAGGTGCACCTGGAACCTGTGGAATGTTGATGCTAGAAGGTTTTGGAATATTTCATAAATTACTATTGATGACCACTGGGACTCATTCACCACAAATGGAAAATTAGTCTTGCTTCTGGTAAATTCTACTAAAATAGGTTTTAGGGTGCCGTGAACTTAAAACCTTAGAAAACACTTTCTCCAACTTGGAAGTGGGACTCATTCACCACAGATGGCGAATTAGTCTACCTACAAAAATCTGCAAATTCTAAAGTCAACTCTGTGGGTCTAGATCTATACGTGTCTGCTTGTCGGGTTGACGGATCCAAATCTACATAAAATGGGTTGAATGATGTCTCCAACCTTGAATTAGGTCTTTGTTGGCTTGAATAGTTTTGATGACTTGTTGACCACTTTTCAACACCTATCTCTTTGAAAAATCTGCCTACAAGACCTGTAAACACACATGCAAAGAGGGGAAAAATGGTTAAGGGTTATAGTATAGGGGTTTTCCTTGGTCAAACCCCACTTTGGTAATCAAACCCTTGATAAAGAAATGAAATAAGAAAGGAATGATGAAAAAATAACATGCAAGTGTCATGAACTCGCCAAACACTTGTTGAAGTCCAAAGATATGTCAATGGTTGTTCCAAGATGCTTGATAGTTGCTTGATTGAATGATGTTATGATGCTTTTAATGAGTGAATGCTTGAATGAGTTGATGGGATCTTGAATGAATGGGGGTTAAAATGGATAGAAAAGAAATTATTTATACACACTTATGCCCTAATTTCCTTAAAATACATCATCATAGACCGACCTAAGGTCTTAATGAATAAAAACCCAAAAGAATTTGAATTTATTTTGAATTTTGTGCCAAGAGGGAATCATTCTCCACCCATGGCCAATGGGTCCCACTCAAGGCATGCAAGTGGGTTTCGGGATTAAGTTGCATTTAATGATATTTGTTGGTTTTATATTAAAAAATACACTTAATTAAGGCCTGTAAGTGCATAAAAGGGCCAAATAAAACATAAGAAAGGTGTAATTAGTGGTGACAAGCCTAGAAAAGTGTGAAAGTTTGTTAGAAGACTTTACAACACTTTAAAATAAGGCTTGGTAAGGGATAAAAAGGGAGTATTTAGATGAATTATAATAAGAAGAGTTTAGAAAAGTGTAGAAGTGTGTTACAACACTTCACAACACCTTTAAAAGACATCATAAAGTCTTAATAATTTAAATATTCAAGACCTAATGTGAATGTATAAGTTACATTACAACATTAAATCTAAGAAAAATAGGTTAAGCATCACAGGAAAAAGACCTAAATGACCATGAAAATGTCCAAAGATCCATTTTTCTATGGCACAATGGTGTTCTACACCATTAATATGACTATCTCTCTTCGATTAGTGGTTTCTGCACTGAGCGGCTATTTTGCTGGTGCTTGGTTGATGTAGGCAGTCTCTTTGTTTACCTAAGGGTTCTAGGCCCTGGTTTTCTCTTGTTTGTAAAGGGATCTCAGTCTCTTTTCTCTTCTCTATTGTAGCTTGTGTAGTCTTGTCTTTTTTTGTTGACATTGTTGTTGGGATGTTATTGGTTTGTGTCTTATCTTGTAAGCAACATGCTTTGATTTGACAAGGTTACATACCCCTTCAAAATTGTTATGTACTGGGTTTTGCGTCCCATCAAAACCTGCTTAACCCCTAATCAAAAACACTTGAGCTTAACTTCTAAACTGCATAACTATATCTGCAAACGTGAAGGAATATATATCCAACCTTTAGACCTCTAAAACTATCTTCACAAAAACAACACAATCTACAAACTATCACTCACAAACACATATTTCTAGAACCCAAATGAATTGAAACTTGGATCACACATGCCTTGACACACCAGAAAGTTGTCTTTCAAACTGTAGGAGCAAAGCTTCACCAATGGAAAAATGCAAGTAATTTCTTAGAGACTCTAGCAACCAAACTACCAGACTGCAACATTCTTTTGACATCAACAACTCTCTTTTGACAATGACAACCAAACTGCAAAAATCTTAGACATATTTTTTACATCAATGACAACCAAGCATATCAAGATGCAACACAACAAGGTGCAATTTCATGTGACAATAGGTAGATTTGGGGCACTTCCTTTGATATTGGTTGGGGTGATTATAGGGGTTTTGGTTCCTAATTGAAGATCTAGGGGGTTCTCTATTGGTTGGGGCAGAGTGTTAGAGAGGATTCTAGAGGATAGCATCATGTATGTATAGTGATAATGTGTAATTTACCACCTATATCATGATACACATTAGGTGGTATACATATATGGGGCTAGCTTATCATATGGGATGACTTTTCTACACATATTGGCTTGGGAGCATATAGCGATTAGTTGACTAGTCACCTATAGGGTTTGAGGCATGGGCTTTCCATAAGTATTCATGCATGTTGGTATGGTGACATAGAGATGGTTGGGGGATTTGGATTATTGGATGCAAGATTTGGATGACTTGGATAATATTACATGGAGACCATGGAGAGATTGTGAGGTTGGGTCTGATGATGATGAGTAACTACCATACTGTTGACCACCTAGATACCTAATTAAGAAAAGTATTCACATTATAGAGAGGTACATACTGAAGCATCTGCTAATAGTTTAGGAAGGAACATAGACAATTGATTAGAGAGGCAATGTTTAATTAGACTTAGTGGGAGATCACCGATTGGGGGCCCATGATATCCCTAGATACAACCATTACTAAATTTTAGTCATTGAAACCAATACCATGGGATCTATAGAAAGATGTGATAGATGCAGGTACCATAATAGACTATGATACATGTCAAAGTACAAACAAACTGATAGGATTGAAAGGTCAAAAAGGATTTGGCATTAGACCTTGGGTAGGAGTAGGTAGAGAATGAAGAGTATGACATAGGAGAGTGGTGGAGATTATTGCAGAGGGTGGAGATGGTGGAAAGTGGAGAGATGGAAAGGGAGGAGATATAGGGTATGATGGGTGGGGAGGGGATGGAGGGGATGGCATGTATAAGTAAATGAAGGTGGAGGGGATGGTGGAGATGTAGTAGGTGGAGCCAATGATTTATAGGTGCAGTTAGCCACAACTTTATTAGAAGAAGATGAGGATTGAAGAGGGAGAAAATGATATACCTAACTTCTACAAGTACATTATATACCTACCAAGTTTTCTCTATATCCTTTCATATTCACTTTGTATTACAGTAATGAAATTACATACAAATTCCAGACTTATCTTTCTGGTGTCATTATACAGCAGCATTCACCATTAACCAAATTGCATAGGAACCTTTTCTGAATACAGTCTTTACATAATCGAATCCACACTGATACAGTTTGAACTCTTTACACTCTACTGTTGATCGAACCAACCAACTACAATCTGAAATCATAGAGTATATCTATGTTGTTCCATGTCCGTTGAGCTTCCTCACAGAACCATTGCAATGAACAGACTCCCAATGGTTCCACTTTCAGCTACTGTGATTGGTCCACGAGACTCCACATAGGACGGTCAACTGGTCAACATACTTTGTATTGTATTGGCATCTCAGTGAGACACTAACAGTGTCTCGCCGATGCCACATATACTTCATACCGATGTCGCCAAGAGTCATCGTAGTCACCAGGATGTTCTATCAAGCTTCAAGAGATACACTGAGTCATCATGCAGTCGCCTTGACCTATCGCTTTCACCAGGAGATCACATCGACGTTCTTCACATGTATCACTGTCACCCAAACTCATAGCTTTCAATGTGACATTATACTGATGAGATTAAGTCATAACGACCTTTGAAGAATAGTCAGCAAGACAAGAGCTTATCATCGAGATGTTTCCCCATGATCATTAAGTTACCCCGAAGATTCTTCAACATTGGCGAGACTCATCAGAGTCACTAGGACTTCTTACCGAAAACACAATGTTCCACTGATGACCACCATTAGACAAGAGTTACACCGAAGACTAACACTTGTGTCTTCGTTGCCGAGACATATTCACTTCGGTAGGACATCTTACCGATGGCACTTCCTTCGGCCAAGTCTCTCCAATGAAACAAACCAAACATTATCGGCGTAACATTTGCTTTCGCAGTGACTTCTCACTGAGCCAACATGAGTTACCCTTAGGACCACAGAGTAAATGCTGTCGAAAAGACATTAACACTTCATTGAGACAACTTAGCGGGAACCTTTAGCTTCATCGAAGACCATAGTCGCCAAGGGTCTTGTCGATACATGATTAAATGACCTTTCGGCCAGAGGTCTCCCTAGCGCTATAAGGTCATAACGAATACACCATGTTACAGCGATAGACTCCACAGTGTAACCTTTCGACAAGACAATAACAAGGTCACAACGACCTGTTCAGAATTGAATAAAACAAACCTGCTAGTCGGCCAGACAATTAGAATGTCACACCAACTTGACTCTAATGGAGGTTTCAGCCTGTATAGTTTGAGGCACATATTTCCAACAATCTCCCACTTGATGAAGATCATACAGGCACCTCCAGAGCACATCATAACTTACTAAAAATCAAGGGCACTAAGACCTATTAAACTGGCACACCACCTAAACTTGTTTGTGCTCACTGGCTTCATCAATGAATTTGCAACATTCTCTAGAGTATCAACCTTTTCCAAACTGACCTTTCCATCCTCAACCATATCTCGTAAAAAGTGGTACTATACATCAATATGTTTCATCCTGGCATGGAAAGTAGGGTTCTTTTCCAGACAAATTGCACTTTGACTGTCACAGAAAATAGTTATTTCCCCTGCATCAAAACCAATGTTAGAACACAAACGTTTCAACCATATAGCTTCTTTACAAGCATGAGTAGCTGCCATGTATTCAGCCTTTATAGTGGACAAAGTGACTACAACCTACTGCTTACTCATCCAACTCACTGCACCACCATTCAACATGAAAATGTATCCACTAGTGGACCTCCTGCTGTCATTGTCCCCTGCCCAATCAGAATCAACATAACCATGAATGCTGAGAGTCCTCTGTGATTCAACCGAATTCCCATGGTAACACAAAGCAAAATTTGAAGTTCCCTTCAAATACCTAAACACTCTCTTCACAACATCCCTTTTAATTAAATAAATCAAAATCATTATTTAATTAGCCTCTTATCATATTCCTCTCTTATTTGATTTAAATAAATCCAAATCTAAGTCAAAATAAGTCACATCATCTAATCTCCTATTAAATTAATTAAACCCTTGATTAATTTAACCTCGTCTCATGTCACATCCTCTAGATAATGAAAGTTGCACATGAAAATAGATTTAATTCATTTAGTAAATCTCTATTTTCCTCACAAGGCATCTTTTGGAATATTCCCTCAATTTGAATTCAAAAATTCCAAGTCAACATGTACATCCAACAAGGCATTTAAAACCTCTTACATGTCCTTTGCCTTTAGCCAAGTGGCATTTATTGTATTTTCCCTTCCCTCTTGCATGTCATTTCAACAAATTTGAATTTCAAATATTGGCATTTATTGGCACAAACCCCAAATCTTGCACAACCATCATCCATTCATAGCTTGACAAGTGGCACCATATTATTGAAGGAATGTTAGTCCCACATTGCTCAAATTTGGGCATTCATCCATCTTGGAATCCTATAAATGAAGATCTCCTCTCCTCATTTCATCATCCACAAACATTGCAAAGTTACCATGCTAAAATACATAGCCATTCTCATCCATCATTTGAATTATTAGCTAGGATTTTTGTAGATTTGGCTTGGAGTTCTCATCTTTCATCAAAAGTGGATCAATATCATCTTCAACATATCAAGATTTCATCATAGGAATTGGGAAAGGGCCAAATTTTTACATCAAATTGGCACCAATTCCCCCATGGGATCAAGTGTTTGCTTCTCTAATTAGGATTAAATCTAGTTTTATCTTTTGTATTGTGTTCTTCATCAATTTCTTTCCTATTTTGAGTTTGCAAATGGATTTCATGGGGAATCCTTGTTTTAGCTTATAATTCATTGTCTAACTCGTTTATTCATGTTGTTTTGCAGGTACTAGGAAAAGGGTTCGCACATTTGGTGCTAGAAGGAGGGCTTGACATCATTATTTCTAATAATTTCTTGAAATTTATGTGTTTTCTTGACACAGGAAATTCCAACGCTGGCTCGTCAATGTCGCTATTTTTAGCACCGTGAGCTCGTCAGCATCGTTGTTTTAGCACCGTGGGCTCATCAGCGTTGCTATATAGCACTGCATGAACATAAACTGCACCACTGGACTCATCCTGCCAAGAATTTTTGAATTTTAAACTCTGCCACTGGACTCGCCAACCTACAAAAAATTTCAAAAAATATTAAACAACGACGCTTTCAAAAACTGCGACATTGGGCGAAAAGTGCAATGCAATTGAACTCTCTGTCCCGACACAGAGCATCGCTGACTAGTAAGCGGTGCTGTGAGAGCGACGCTGGGAGGACAAATAGCGACACCTTCACGAGTTGTGACGCTGGGAGACAGTAGAAGGGAGAATTTAATTTTTTTAGCATGTGTTTTGATTTATGATTTATTTACTTGTTGTTTTCTGGTCTTTTAACTTCTGTGTTTTTCCAGAATCTGACTGTTTTTCTTCTTTGTAGGTTGGAAAACGAAAACAAAGGAAGGAAGAGCATGGTGATGATATTTTGTCCAATCAAAGTTTTTTTTAACACTTAAGTGTTTTTTTAACACTTCTCTAAGAATTTTTCATCTTATTCTTTCTTAGAACACTAGCTTTCATTTGGGTTTAAAAAGAGTTATTTTTCTTTATTTCTTGCAAAAGGATTAAAAAGAATTTTAGGATCAACAACTTACTAGATTTTGTTTATGGGATTAACAAATTGAACAAATGTCTTTCACTTGTGATTTGGTGCTCTAAAATGAACTCACATATTTCTTTATGGATCTAAAAAGAACTAGTGTAGCTTTGTTTTTGTGAGGGCTTACTTAGACTAAAGCCATCCAAAAAGGACGTATGCGTTTCTCTCGCACTTTATAGTGATCTTAGAATCAAAAGGCCTTTTTCATGACTTTGGGTTAAGACAAAGCAATCACCTCCACACTTTGATTTGGGTTTAAAATTGAACAAAATCTTGTGCGAGTGTGAGTGGGGGATTTGTTGCGTACATTCTCTCTCCTTGTTGCCAACAAGGATTGATCGAGTTATGAATATTGTTTTTCATTCACTTTTGTTTATCCTAGAGGGCCTCCTTGGGGAAAAAGTACTCACCCAAGGGAACGACTCAACCGGTAACACTCTAAAGCCAAGAGTATTTCCAGCTGGGATATAAATGTGGATATTGGAAGAAACGCCAATATCACGCGGTTGACTCCAACAAGATGGATCTAAAAGGGGACTCTTGCCACATTGGGTCAACTCTTACGAATGGAAAGTCCTTACTAAAACCCATGTGCTAGAATTTTCCAAAATCCTTTTATCTATTTGTTGGTGCAAGAATGGTCGTTCTAAAGCCACCCCACACTTTTACGGTCTTCTAGTAGAAATGGAAAACATGCCATGGGAGTTTCATGGGTGTTGATGCTTGGTTGCCCCGTATAAGTGAGTGTCGTGGAGGGGAGCCAGTGGGGTCAAGCATCTAACCATTCGCTAGAGATAAGCGTAGCTGGACTTGTCCAAGTGGGAATCCAACAAATATTTCTTACACATCCATAGGTTTGTACTTATTCTTGGGTTACAAAATGCATTGCTTGATCGAAAACATCTAAAAAAAACACGTAACATCAACCAAATTTTAAACCCTTTTGAGGAAAAATACAATTGACCCAATCCATATGTTATTGCTTGCCCTTGGGATTCACATCCTTAGAGGTTTCTAAGCATTGGATTATATCTCAATTTGTCTTCTTGAGTAAGCAATAGGAAACCCTTGCCTTAAGTTCATTGAATTTCCACATAATATATCTTATGGGGTTTGAAGAAATTAAGACATTGGACATCCTAGTTTGAAAACCTAATTGAAGAAAGTGTTTTTGGTAAAATAAATACATTAAGCAAAGCTAAGCAAAATGAACTTTCATATGTGTTGAAGACTCCAAATCCCAAAACACAAATCATTGATTGGAAATCGAAAAAGGAATGTTCAAATGAAATCATTTCTTGGTTACAAAGATCATTAGGAAACATTTGCATGCTCTTCAATACCTAGGTCTAGGAAAAAAAAGCGTCACATTTTAGGCTCACCTTAGGATCAAAACATATCAAAATCTCTTTTTCATCCATCCTTCAAAACATCAAAACAAATTTCATCTCATCATCACCTTTTGAAAAATCTTGAAATCATCCTTGATACTAGGCTTTGTGGCAAAATCAAAATCATCAATATCATTGAGACCAAAATCCTTGAAAACATTAGCAAAAACACCTTTGGCTAGGTATGTGTAGATGCATCCTTTTGCATATACTTAGTCAAAGTTATCAAAATCATCTTGTCTAGCTTAGTGTATGTAGATGAATCCTTCTTCATATGCTTAGTGAAACAATCATCTTGTTTTAATAGGTGTGGATAGATGCATCCTTCTCCTCACACATATTCAAATTATCATCCTTTGAACAAAGCTATCCCTTAGATCATCATCCAACATCTTAGGGTCTTTTTGTTCAAAAATCAAAATCAAAATCAAAAATAAAAATCAAGGACAAAATCTCAAATCTCAAAATCCAAAATCAAAATCAAAATCCACAAGTCCTAAAATCCTAGTGTCTCATTCAAGATTTATCAAAAGCCAAGAACATCCATATCACCCATCCCTAACATCATCATCATATCATCACCTTTGATCTTCAAGACATCCTAAAACCTTCTACTTTGGGACATAAAATAATGATCAATCCAAAGAATCAAGAGATTCATCTCCCATATTCTCGAACATTTATCCTTGTTTTATGGTTCAAATGAGATCTCAATACAAGAAGAGTATGGAAGCCAACAAAGAAACACCACCCGCTTCAAGCGATCTTAGCCAAACAAACACAAAAATGAATCCAGCTGAATCAAGCAATCCATTGACCCTCTCATCATCGCAAAATCCACAAGAAGAAAATCAAGGAGAGGATCTTACCTTTGGAATTTCTCGCAAGGAAATGACTGAAATGCTTCAAAATCCAAAGAATCATAAAATCATCAACATCATGATGAGACTTAACCCTTCGTTATACATGCTTGAACTAGCAAAACAAGGGGCCAAGTTGCCTTCGGATTTTGATGTAAGTACTATAGTGGAGACATCCTTTCCACCTATCTCATCCACCATCCCCATTTTGTCTACACCTCCATCCCAAAACATCACGCAAAACATTCCGCAAATCACAACATTGTTTGCTCCAACCCAACCCAATGTCAACAAGGGAAACACATTTCTCAATTCTCTTCAATCACATCCCCTTGTTAATAATCAAAACTTGGACGCAAACACCACATTGGAACAAAACATACCCGAAAACCCATTAGACAAAAATGTTCCTCTCACATTCCATCACGATCCATCGTCATCATTCTTTCACGCAACTCCTCAAACACCTCTTCTCACAAATTCGACACCACAACATTTTCACAACTCACAACCCTTACATTTCCACCTCTTCCACCATTGCCATTATCATCCACACCACTCCTTGGTTTAGGGCTTCTTCCCCTACCAAGTATCAATCAAACCTACTTCCCAACCATCAATCAAAGCATTGTACCAAACACACAAACTTTATCATTGATATCACAACAACAAACGACAAATACACAAGCAATGGCAACATCATCAAACACACCCCTAACATCAAAAAGCATGGTCTCTCAAGGACCAATCACATCAATACCACTATCCAACACCCAAAACATCAACACAACATCATCACCTACCACCATTCCAAATCCACCACCACCTCCACCACCACCATTGTTCACCACATAAAGCCAATACGACGCAACATTGCAAGCCGCTTTTCAAAGAGGATACCAACAAGTTCAAAAACAAAAAGCTGTGCAACAAGTTGCTCAAGCCGCACAAGATGCTCAAGCTGCACAAGCTGCATTACAAGCGCAACAAGCACAACAAGCCCAAGCATTATTGCAACAACAACAACAAGCCGCCCACACCATGCAAGCATTGCAAGCACAAAGGGTCGCTCAAGCACAACTATTATTGTAGCAACAAGCCACACAAGCGCAAGCTAAATATCAAGCACAACAAGCACAAGTACAAGCACAACTTCTTGCACAAGCAACGCAAGTGCAAGCATATCAGCAAGCACTAAAGCAATACCAAGAGCAGCAAGAAGTGACAGAATTGGCAGCCCAACAAAAAGTGTTGTGGGAACAACAACAAGCACAACAACAAGTGCAACAACAAGCACAAATCCTAGTGCAACAACAACAAGATCAACAACAAGCATTGTTCATACAAAAGCAAGTAGAAGCCTACTTTGCCCGCCAGAACATACCGATACCATCAAACAATGCACCAACTAATCCACCCATCCAACCCTCGATTCAAACACCCCAAAACACTTTCATCCCACCCCCTGATCCACAAAGTGATGTAACGACACAACTCAGGTTGCTTTCACAACAAGTGCTCGACCTTCAATTAGGGCGAACAACCAAAACACCAAGCAACTTGTGTTCCTATCCATTCGATAGGAGCTTAGAGATGAAACCATTCCCCAAAGGATTTGAAATCTCAAAATTTGACAAATATCAAGGGATGGGAAACCTTGAAGATCACATCAGGGAATTCCAAGTTCATTGCATGGAGGTCTCATATGACGATACTTATCTGATGCAGTTATTTCCTAGGAGCTTGGCAGGTCCCGCTATAGGATGGTTCTCTCGCTTACCTTCAGGCATTAGAACATTCCAATAAATTAGGGATGCATTCATTAGGAACTATGCATGTAACATTGCAATGGATGTCAGTCTTGAAGAACTATACGCTCTAAAATAAGGAAAGAATGAATCTTTTGCCTCATTCCTTCAACGATGGCGATCCAAGGCCAATCAGAGCAAGTGGACCATTCCAAAAGAAAAAAAAGTCTATACCATCATAGCCAACCTTGAAAGTCACCTGGAATTTCATCTCAAGGTTTAGGGCATCACCACATATGAGCAATTGATATCCAAGGTGCTTAGCATCGAAAGAGCCCTTGTGACTCAACCCGCGGAATCAACATCATATCACGAACAACAAAACAATCGCCCACCATCCAATTACAACGATAAACCTCGCACATGGGCAAGGAACAAGAACGTTACTAATGATGGTGTCATAGATGCCAAGGTGGTCATTAGGGGTCCATGCCAAAACACACCCACATCGCAAATCCAAAATCAACACCAAAACACTCATCACACAACATACCAACCCAAAAACAATTCAACCATCAATAACATCAATGATCAAAGAGGACCACCCCAATGCAAAACTTATCCCAAACGAAAATACACTATCTTGGGGGAACCACTGGAGGACATAATGAAAAAGTTGATCGACGAAAAACTCATCAAGCCTCCTACATTCAAGAATTACCAAGAACCTGACGTCAAACCCCCTTGGTATAACGAAAATTAACTTTGTGAATTTCATAAAATCAAAGTTCATACCACAAAAAATTGCATGAGACTGAAAAATATCATCCAAGATCTCATTGATAATAAAATCATAAATGTGGAACCACCTACCGGAAATCAAGATCTAAAAATCTACATGAATCTGATGTCGAATCATAGCAAATAAGGGAATAAAAATGATAAAGGGATGTGTATGAAACATTTGTTGCCTCCCTAAATGAAGATTGTATGGTCATCACCATCAAGGGCGCCCACACCGAATATTGTGGAGTCACCACAAGAGGCGGAAAAGTCACCATTGCAGGATCATCCCAACCTAATAGAATCCCTTCATCTAGAGCCGTTTTGCATAGCTACAATGTTGTAGAACAACTCAAGAGAATGCTAGCACACATCTCCATCATGGAGTTGTTAAAAATCTCATCGGCGCATAAGAAGATCCTTGAGCAAGCATTAGCTTCATCCACTGTCCCTGCAGATCTCGATGCAGACCAATTCCAAGCTATGGTCAGAAATGTCATAACTTCTCTGACCAAGATTTCCCCGCCCAACCATATCACAACTGCGTACTTCACTTGGAAGCCATTGTAAACAAGAGAAAAATAAAAAGGGTCTTGGTGGATGGAGGTGCAGGTTTGAACATTTGTTCTCTTAGCCTCATCAAGCAGTTGAAAATATTAGAAGATTCCATTGACAAAGGAAAGGGCATCACGATAAGAGCATATGATGACCAAGAAAGAGTGTCTCAAGGCACGATTAAACTCCCTATCCAAGTAGGGCCAACGCTCATGGAAACCACTTGTCAGGTCTTGGACCTCGATTTGCCATATAATATCCTCTTGGGATGCCCATGGATCCATGCGATGAAAGCTGTTGCATCAACCTTCCACCAATGTGTGAAATTTACACATAATGGACAAGAGGTCACCGTCCACGGGGATCCCAAACCGTTTTCATATTGCAAAAATCTTGAGGCCAAGTATTACAAAATCCCCCAAGTGCCAAAGAACGATGAGGGCCCATCCACACCATACATCGACCCCGCCACTCTTGCATCCACTTCTACGATAGAGACACCCGTCATCCCCGCCATCCCCACCATCTCTGACATCAAGCTCATCATCTAGGAGGATAGCTGTGGAAGCTACAAACTCCCTAACAATGCTTTTGTGATAGGAGAGTTACCACAATCTCCTAGATCACAGGGACATCCACAAGAAAATCAAGCTTCTACATCACAAACCCATCCTCAAAATAATCCTAAATTCACAAGATGGGGAGACCTTGGTCATGAGGTTATTGAAGCAGATCCATCTCACATGTTGTATCAAGATGACAGACCAGTAGCTAATTTACCAATGGACGAAAGAAGCAAGGGCCTACACATGATGCTTGCAATGGGCTACGATAGAAATCAACGACTAGGACAAAATGACAATGGGCTCATAATACCTATCATGCCAGAGACATGACCCATAACAAATCTTGGTCTTAGATGTACCCCTCCGAGAATAACCATACGTGGCCAAAGTCCTTCAGTTAGAACAACTAATGTTTCTCCTCAACTAGTACTAGTACAAGTACATTCACCAATAGTCACAGGTAGAGACACACATAATTTTATAACTGAGCCCTATATTAGTAGCGATGATGAAGATACCTTGACCAATTTACCTAGGTTATTCGAAGATACCACCCTGTGTATGATTAGCACCATCTCCTTTGAACCAGACCATCCAAATCATAAGATCCGTTTAGTCTACCCCCAACTAATCCACTATGACCAATGAGGACCACCAATTCTCGATACATTCGAAAATGATGAGGCAATCTAAGAATTCATGGGGCTAAGGGATAACATTCCAGATGGAGATCACAAGGCAGGATTTATAATGGAGTTGGACACACACACCTATTACGGGGAAACAATTGAATCCTTCAGTTGCAAAAGTGAGAAACTAAGAATCATATCCAAGTCCTTGAGTGAAAACCACACTGTGGCACTCTCTGACAAGAAAATAGTAAAAAGAAAGGACGTATCCAATGGTGAAAACCTCTCTGAGG
Source organism: Sequoia sempervirens (assembly GCA_007258455.2). NCBI lineage: Eukaryota > Viridiplantae > Streptophyta > Pinopsida > Cupressales > Cupressaceae > Sequoia > Sequoia sempervirens. The sequence goes on along the minus strand of VDFB02386642.1, from coordinate 147,139 downwards.
CGCCTGAGGATGAAGGATTAAATCTTCCTCTAAGAGCTATTCATCAAGAGAAGTCAGCAGTCTTGGCCGAAAAATGCAATCCAGTCAACCTAGGAACAAAGGAGACCCCACATATCACATTTTATGCAGAATCATTATTATCAAAAGAGCAAGAACTCCTAGTAGCATTCCTAAAGGAAAGGCAAATAAACTTCACATGGAGTTATGCTGACATGCTAGGGCTAGATCTAGAGACTGTGGTTCATCATTTAGCAGTATATCCAGAAGCAATTCCAGTCAAACAAAAGCTTTGGAAAATGCATCCTCAAATCACTCTGTTAGTCAAAATGGAGCTCAAAAAGTTGTTAGATGCAGGATTTATCCGACCAATTGATTATCCAGAATGGGTGTCAAATTTGGTACCTGTTTCAAAACCTGACGGAGCCATCAGAATTTGTACGGACTTTAGAGACTTGAACAAGGCATGTCCCAAGGATGATTTCCCGCTTCCCAACATCGACATGATAGTAGACATGACATCAGGACATGAGATGCTATCACTAATGGATGGATTTTCAGGATACAACTAGATCATGATAGCAAAAGAGGATCAACACAAGATGACTTTCACTTGTCCATGGGGGACCTATTGCTAGAACATGATGTCATTTGGCCTAAAGAATGCAGGAGCAACCTACCAAAGGGCCATGACATTGATATTCCATGATATGATTCATATAATAGTCGAAGACTATGTCGACGACATTTTAGCTAAGTCAAGAAAAAGACAAGATCATATAACAACCCTAAGTGCTATCTTTGACAGACTAGAGGAATACAAAGTCAGACTAAATCCCAAGAAGTGCATCTTCGGAGTACAATCAGGTAAATTGCTAGGATACATAGTCTCCATGAGGGGTATCGAGGTGGATCTGGCGAAAGTGAAGGCAATCCTTGAGATGGAAGCACCAAAGACATTAAAACAACTGAGAGGCCTCCAAGGACAACTTCAATCCATCTGACGGTTCATAGCACAACTGGCGGACAAGCAGAACCCATATTCACACTTACTCCACAAGGGGGTAGCGTATAAATAGGATACAAAATGTGAAGAGGCATTCAACAAAATCAAGGAATATCTACTGACATTGCCAGTCTTAATTCCACCCATCCCAAAGAAGCCATTGATCTTATATGTGTCAGCAACAGCAACAGCCCTTGGAGCTCTCCTAGCTCAGCATGATGAAAACGGAACAGAGAGGTCCATCTACTATATCAATAGGACAATGGTTGGTCACGAGCTAAATTACTCATTCATTGAGAAAGCTTGCCTCTCAGTAGTGTTTGCATCCCAAAAGTTCAGACATTACATGTTTGCACACAAGATAAAGCTCATCGCGAAAATTGATCCCCTCAAGTATCTCTTATCAAAGGCCATGCTCATAGGAAGAATGGAAAAATGGGTAATGATATTATCAGAGTATGACATTGAGTATGTAGAGCGAAAAGGCATTAAGGGACAGGTTATTGCAGATCAACTAGCGGAAGCACCTATATATTATGAGAATCCCCTTGTTTTTGAATTTCCAGACGAATCCATTTTTAACCTCAACGTAGTGGACCATTAGAAACTATACTTCAATGGTTCATACACACAACATGGATTAGGAGTTGGTGTCTTCTTCATCACCCCACAAGGGGATTGCATACTAAAGTCATACAAACTGGAATTTCCATGCACTAACAACATAGCAGAATATGAGGCTTTGACTATAGGCCTCAGGATAGCAATGTAATGGAACATCATAGCTCTCAAGGTGTATGGAGACTCTCAATTGATCATAAATCAGGTCAATAATGAATATCAAACTAAGGATGATAAGCTCACTCCATACAAGAAATTGGTGGAGACTCTAAAGGAATCCTTCATGGACATAACATTTGAGCAGATTCCTAGAACCAACAACATAGCAGTAGATGACATGGCTACAATTGGGTCCCTATTAGACATCCCTCATAACGCGCCAAAATATGAATTTTTGATCGAGCAGCTTCTCATCCCCACATTCGAGGTATCAGAATCAGAATTCTTGTGTGAAATCGTTGGTCTAGGTGATCCTTGGTACCATGACATGTACACATATCTTTGCATAGGAGCCATACCCACTGACCTACCATCAAGCCTAAAATGAACCTTTATCAAAAAGGCATCTAGATTTGTCATCCTAGGTGATACCTTATACCGTAGAAGCATAGAAGGTACCTTGCTACGTTGTTTAAACGTTGAGGAGGCATTAAGCGCTCTAACCGAGGTTCATAATGGTATATGTGGCTCACACTCGAGTGGAATGGCCATCGCCAAGAAACTGCTGAGGATGGGGTATTATTGGCCCACAATGGAAAGAGAAGCGCGTGATCATGCTAAAAGGTGTTTACAATTTCAGCAGCATGGAGACCTCATCCATGCTCCAGCTCAAGAGCTTCACCCGATTATCACACCATGGCCCTTTTCACATGGGGACTTGATCTCATTGGAAAAATCACACCCACCTCATCCAATGGCCATAAATTCATCATCATTGCAACTGAGTACTTCACAAAGTGGGTGGAAGCCATACCCATGACGTATATCATGGGAAGTAGATCTCAAAATTCATCCTGAACTATCTCATCTGTCATTATGGTGTCCCACAAGCCATTATCTCAGATAATGGGACACCCTGCAAGAATGAGGAGGTTCACGACTTGTGCGAGAAATTCAAAATCCAACATCGCTTCTCCACCCCATACTATCCCCAAGGAAATGGCCAAGCAGAAGCTACGAACAAAACCATCCTCAAAATCCTCAAGAAAAAATTCAATGACGTAGGTCATGATTGGCACCTGCAGCTTAATCCCGTCCTCTGGGTTTATCGAACCAGCATCTGCACACCCACCGGTGCCACCCCTTCTCCTTGGTCTACAGATCAGAAGTTGTACTCTCCATTGAGATCGAGCTCCCATCCCTCAGAATATCATTACAAAACCTCATCACGGATGAGGACTACCAGGTGTCGAGATTAAACGAGCTAGAGCTATTGGATGAGAGATGCATAGATTCTTTGAATCATTTGCAAGTCTATCAGAATAGACTCAAACAGAGCTACAAAAAAAAAAATAGAAGCAGAACTTTCCAAGTTGGAGAACTGGTCTTAAAAGAAAATTAGAAGAATGTCCCAAACCCCAACAGCAAAGGAAAGTTTGAACCTAATTGGTTAGGACCTTTCGTCATCACAACAAGTTATAAGTTGGGGGCATATAAGCTATCAACACCCAAAGGGGAACCTCTGCAGGAACCCATGAATAACTCCCATCTGAAAAAAATTTATGCCTAATTCTTTCAAGGTATAGAACCAGATAATCCAAAAGAATCAAAAAAAGTCCTAAAAAAATGGTTACTTAAGCGAAAACTTGGCAAACAGGCATCTTGGTAACAAGCAAAAAAATCAAAAAAGCAAAAAATCCAAAAAAATCAAAAAAAGATAAAAAAAATACTAAAAATCATCCTCTAGTGAAAACCACTTTGGTGGCACTTTGGGAAAGTACCTTGGTGAAAACCTGGTAAACAGGCACCTTATGTAAATAAGCACTTTCCATCCACCAGGATCTTCATGGCTTGTTCGGCATCATCCATCCATTTCGCTCCCATCATTCGTCACATCCATCACTCATCCACTCACATCCGCACCATAGCTTGGTCCTGTGTTCGTATCATGATTCCTCCTAGTACAATTTGGCCCAATTCTCAAGGTCAGTTTGTCTGGCCTTCATCAGAGTAGTCTATTGCATCACGCTGGGGGCATGTTCTTATCGGATCGGATTCGTGTATATTCTTAAAGTCATCAAACCAGAAAATCCAAAAACATTCAAAAAAGACACATCAAAAAATCCAAAAACATCAAAAAATCCAAAAATCCAAAAACATCAAAACATATCAAAATCCAAAAAAAAGGTCGTCTTTTCAAACTACGTCATCTCTGAGCTTGAACATAGGCAAGGTTGATCTTTGATCATCCCCCGAGACAGTTAGGTCAGTCCTATAGGAGTCTGTCATAATAAACTGACATTTCATCATGTATATCATCATCTGTAAATCGGTCGAGTCATCAGTCGAACTATGTGGTCTCTGCGTGTATAACATAGGCAAGGCTAATCTGTCGATCAACCCTCGAGACCCCTAGGATAGGTCTTTAGGTTAGTCTCTTTGTCAAAATCTCAGAAATCCCCAAAACATTTGAAAATCAAAAATCAAAACATTTGTAAAGTCTCAAAAAACACCAAAAATAGCCTCAGAACATTGCAAAACATCAAAAAAATCCAAATATTTGAAAAAATCCATCCGCCTCATCTCGCTTGCACCCACAATAATCACCATCCATAATAACTTGATCATCATCATCAACCTTTCGTGAAACAGTTGGAAACAAGTCTAGTAGTTTAAAAGCAGAACTCAAAACGTCAAGTCTTAAGTCTAAGTCAGTGAGTAAGCAAGTTGGTTATCTCTTCGTATCGGTAACACATCATATGAAATGGTCCCATATCAATCATCCCTTATAAACGAAATGACGTGCCGCCATCCACTAACATGTCCTAGGATGAATCCTTCCTACAATGGGCATTATCTTTTGGCAATAAGTTTCGGTTATCATCTTAGAAAACACATCCTTTTTCTATTAGTGGTATTAAAGAGCATCATTTTGTTTGTTTACTTGGTCTTTATCTTTTGACTTATCTTAATTTGCGCTCATTTCAAGGACGTCTTGATGATATCCCAAACCAGTGGATTTAAAGAAATAGGAATGGGGCAATGATCATTATCTTTTGTCTGTTGTGCTTGTTGGACATTCTTGCAATATAACCTCGACGAATACTTGCTTTGTTAGGTATGTATGGAAGAGGTCTAGGGCAACTTGTTGAATATTACAGGGATAGGTTTACCTTTCTATGTTTTGGTCTGAGGTGTATGAAACTTCTGAAGTGCATCCTAGCAAGGTTTCCGTATGTTAGGTGTGAACAAGAATACTCTTATCTAATTGTTGAGTCAAAGTCCATCACACTAAGTACCACGCCGTCCTGGTTTGTTATACCTTGATGCATTGTACCATGTGTGTTATCAAACATAATAAAATTTGGCCCTTTGAAAATCCCAATTCCTCAGCAAGTAATCATCATCATCATCATCATCATCATCATCATCATCATCATCATTTGCATTTGTGTCATCTTGTGTCTTGTTGAAATGACTTCTTCTTTTCTTACTAACCGCACTAACAAGGTATTATGACAGTTGATCATCATCACCATCATCATCATCGATCCTACATCCACAAATCATTAGCATATGGCATAATCATATCATATAGGAATCATATGCATGGAATAAGCATATCATATATGAAACATCGCATTCCTACCATTATATAAACACGTTATCATAAACATTCTGCATAAATAGGTGCATCCATGTCATTGCATTTCACCCATTACATTGAATCTCATGGCATTATATCAATCATCACATAGCATTCATTTTGCATTTCATAAACCATTTCATATTACCATCTAAATCATCACATAGCATCTACAAAAGCATTCCATAATCATTTTTGCGTAATCATAAGCAATAGGTATATAAGCATTTAATTCATTAGGCATACATACTTGCATAACATAAATGATATCATTTCATCAGATTACGCTCACATTATGCATCAACATATCACTTTGCATCAACATATCATCACATCACGTACATCATCATGAAGGATAATAACATTTGTTATTCTAAGCATCTCATAAAACCATTTCATCATATCATGACCATCGCATCATATTACATACATCCATAAACCATCTCATAATTAAGCATATTCCACACATCATTTGCATATACCATAAATCAAATCATTTCACATATTGCATCAGCATAAAATAAATCATCATATAGATAACATCATTGCACATCATATCATAGGTTGGCATAATATAGATCTAATAGTCATAATCATAACGCATACATCATTAGAAATAAAATGCATCCATAGAACATCACTGCAAAGTATATAGAAATAAACCATCCATGCATAAATAAAAGAACACATTGCATCGCATCAAAATCGGCTCATCTATATATCATATCATCAACTGTCATAGTACAAAGAATAATCAGATCACTATACACATATATGTCAATCAATACAAAATGCCCATCGGGCTATCAAAAAAGAGCCCATAAGACACAAAAAATACATCATAATATCTCGATCAGGCCCGATCTTCGTGAATGTTGCCCTCGCCCCTGTCACCATGACCCTTTGGTGGTCTTTGGCTGGCCCACTCTGAGTACTCTGGGACCCAGTCTGCTCTACGTATAGTGTCGTGGTAAGCTTGACAGTAGTACTCTATCTCTCGGATAACATCCTTGTAAGATCAAACTGGCACTGTACCCTGAGACGAGGAGGTTGTCATGCTCTCAATCTGCTACCTGCGGCCTAGCTCTATAGCTGCCTGTAACTCTGTAGCCTATCTCTGCTGCACCGCCTGATCCCTCTCTGCTCTGAGCTGCTCCCTCTCAGCTCGTGCCTGGTCTCTCTATTGTCATTGCCTGGACCTGGGCCTGCAACTGTAAAATCAAGGCATCCCGTGCATCTGCCTGCCCTACCTGCTGTAACCATGGCTATGCGTGAACCTAGTCCTCACCCTCGGTCGTGGTGGTGGGATTGGCGGATCCTGCTACTGATCCTGCATATGGACGTCCCCGTGACCTGGCGGAACTATGGGCACCCTCGGTGGATCCTGTCGAATCTTGACCCTCGATCCTCGCTCTCATCCTCGTCCTCTCCCCCTGCCTCTGACCTGGTGTGCCTCTAGATCCTCAACTAGAATGGTCAACCGTAGGGGAGGTCTGAACCAATCTCTGAAGGCTTGTGTGGTGCCTGGATCTATTGGGCCCTAATCATAAGCCCATGGTCGGGCTACTAGCTACCGAAAGTTGTCAACTGCCTCCGCGGTAGGAATTTCAAGCCCCCATGCTATCTGTGTCATGATGTGTGCAAAGACAACTACATAACCATCATCAGGCCGATCTTGTGGCTCTCCAAACTGACGTTGTATGCGCCTGAGCAGGTATCTCTCAATCATCGTGTGCTCTTGGCCCTGCATGTATCGATCCTGGCGGCAGTAGAAGAGCTGAGCAGCATCGTCGACCCATCCGGGCCGAAGGTATGGACGCCAAGTAAAGACAAACATCTCGTCTAGGACCCGCCTCTAGTAGGCGATCCTATGCTCGCCAGTGTGTGTGAAGGACACACCACCTCTGTATAGTGTCACGAGGGAATCCTCTACCCCCATCAAAATTGGAACGACCTGTGGACGTAGCATAGAAATGTGCTCCCATGCCCAAATATGCAGGAGTGTCACTCCAACTCCCAGTGCTCTACCATCAACGTATACATACTCATGTAAATCTCTGTAAAGTGAGGCGAGAAGGACAGGCCCCCATGCAAAACAAACTGGCCTATTCCAGACCATCCTCTCCCAATAGTAACCCCAACCTGGACTGAAATATCACCCTCGTCGGTCTAGGGCAACTAAACCTTAAATGATAGCCATAATTGCCTAGCGGAAGGGAGGTGCCATAACCCTATACTTCTCCAACTCGATTTGACCCTCACAATAAATAATGTCTCGAGTTGCGAGGACTTGGATGCAGCACTCGCGTCCCTCTTCCATGTCATAGATCACCCGGCAGCCATGAATGGGCAATCATAGAATGCGCTAGACCTCCTCCAAGGTGACAGTCGCCTCGCCAGTGGGAAGATGAAATGACGATGTCTCGCTATGCCACCTCTCGACTAGCGCTGACAATATCCCTAAGTGTGCGCATGGGTGCTGCATAGGCAATGTGCCATAGGCCAACAACTCCTAGTCGGTCCTGGTCTTTGTCGCTTAGGTCTCGTAAAACGCTCGCTAGGTCCCGCAACCGATACTCCTGAGAATAAAGCTCCCTAGGCCCATCCTGCATCAAGGAAAGTCAGCATGTTAAAAAATTTGAAAAAAATCCTGACCTAACACTCCAAAATTGTTCCCAGCAGTGCAGTTTGTGATAGCGTCGCAGTTTGAGTTTCCTCAAACTCTGACGTTGGACCCTAAATTAAGCCAAAAAGTGCTGCCGCGGCGCACTTTAACCCTCAGCGTCGCAATTTGCATGAAAAGGGCACTGCCGCAACGCACTTTTCCCAAACCAGCCTACCCAGTCCGAGCTAAGCCTGAGCCCAGCGGTAGAGTTTCTAAACTCCAATCTACATCGTTGTGGTGCAAAAAGGCAATTAGCGATGCACTTTAAACACCGAGCGGCGCTATAATAGCGCCATTGGAGGCGAACTCTCTTTTAAACATGTAATAAATGCATTAAATAGAAAAATTAAGCTTAGGTAAGGGTCACATACCGGGGCACCGATGCCAGGTGGCCGCTGGTAGGTCCGAACTCAGTCCGAAATGTGTAGAGGAAGCTGTCATTGCGCCATATCGCTGGAGGGTCAGAGCTCAAATCTCAAAGTTTGCTAGCAGAGGTGTGTGAAAATGACTTGAAAGTGACCCCTCAGGTCCCTTTTAAACCTAAAAATTAGGGTTTTTTGACCCTCTAGGGCTGTCCTACTAGGGTTTTGGACCCCCAAACCTATTTTTATCGTTTGAGGTTTATTTTTCATCGTTTTATTGCGTTTAGACACGTTTTTAGCCTCCCGGACCCCTTTTGGACATGTCGGGCACTTGGTCACCTTTTTTCGTGAGATCACCCAAAAACATCAAAATTTTCGTCCGATCTCTCGAGGGGGCATTATAATGGCATGTTTTCTCTCGCCAGGCAGCGGTGGGGCAAGTTTTAAGTATCGAAGATTTTTGGTTTTGATCGAGATCAATTATTCTTTGAACCAACGCAACAAGTGCATTGCTTCAAAGAGGGGCAAAATGTAGACACGTAAAATATACTGATTGACATCGTGCATTCGATCCGACTTACTAACATCGTTTCTTCCTGAATCATCCCTTGGCCTAACCGTTTAATTAAATTTCCCTATCTGATTAAATTCATCAATATTCCTCTCTTAATTAAATAAATCATTTTTGTCTAATTAAGTCACTTTCTCTTGTTAATTAAATCAATCCATCTGATCTAATTATCCCTATTTAATTAAATAATCAATTTATTTGATTAAATCTCTAAAGTCTATCCATTAAATTAAATAAATTAAAACCTTATTTGATTTAATCTAACACCATCCCTTTTAATTAAATAAATCAAAATCATTATTTAATTAGCCTCTTATCATATTCCTCTCTTATTTGATTTAAATAAATCCATAAATCTAAGTCAAAATAAGTCACATCATCTAATCTCCTGTTAAATTAATTAAACCCTTGATTAATTTAACCTCATCTCATGTCACATCCTCTAGATAATGCAAGTTGCACATGAAAATAGATTGAATTCATTTAGTAAATCTCTATTTTCCTCACAAGGCATCTTTTGGAATATTCCCTCAATTTGAATTCAAAAATTCTAAGTCAACTGTACATCCAACAAGGCATTTAAAACCTCTTACATGTCCTTTTCCTTGAGCCAAGTGGCATTTATTATATTTTCCCTTCCCTCTTGCATGTCATTTCAACAAATTTGAATTTCAAATATTGGCATTTATTGGCACAAACCCCAAATCTTGCACAACCATCATCCATTCATAGCTTGACAAGTGGCACCATATCATTGGAGGAATGTTAGTCCCACATTGCTCAAATTTGGGCATTCATCCATCTTGGAATCCTATAAATGAAGAGCTCCTCTCCTCATTTCATCATCCACAAACATTGCAAAGTTACCATGCTAAAATACTTAGCCATTCTCATCCATCATTTGAATTATTAGCTAGGCTTTTTGTAGATTTGGCTTGGAGTTCTCATCTTTCATCAAAAGTGGATCAATATCATCTTCAACATATCAAGATTTCATCATAGGAATTGGGAAAGGGCCAAATTTTTACATCAAATTGGCACCAATTCCCCCATGGGATCAAGTGTTTTCTTCTCTAATTAGGATTAAATCTAGTTTTATCTTTTGTATTGTGTTCTTCATCAATTTCTTTCCTATTTTGTTCTAGTTTTTTAAGACAAATTATGATCAAGCACAACAAATTTAATTTGTTATAGAAAAAATTAGAAACAAGATCTAGGTTTACATAGAGAATATAGATCTTAGTCTAACTCTAAAAACTAGTTGAAAATAAGCAGGTCAAAGGCGATAGCACCCAAGACTAGAGGTATAAGTGTAGTGTCAGAAAATGTACTCATTTACATTTTCACACTATGTTTAGGTACCTTAATTATTTGGACTTAATTAAGCCTCTAATTAGCCCTATTATGCATCTAGAAGCCTAATTAATTGCAATTTCTAAAAGGGGAATCATGATTTAATTAATACAATTATCATTTTTAAGACTTCGAAATGAATAAGTCCTAGCAATTTAGGTCAAGACCCATTCACCCTTGGGTAAATGGGTTCCCTTTAGTTGCTTAATTCAAATTTTTAATATGTTTTTGGCAGCCTTTTTACGATCCTAAATTCAAATTCAAATCTCAGTTTATAATGTTTAATTTTCAAGAAATTAGAAAATTGTCTATAAAAGCAAGGTCTTTTTATCAATTCAAATCCTAGAGTTTTTAATTTAAGCATTCCTAGAGCTAAGATTATTGTCAAAGGTGTTAAAGAGTAGATTTCTCAAGAATTTATTGCAGCATTCAAGATCTCAAGAATCATGTCAAAGTTATCAAGCATCATGCATGTTTTTGGAGCTAACATTGTGATATAGGTTTCAAGTATTCAAGTCAAAATTCAAGCATCAAATTCACATCATCGATCAAGCCATTTCATCCAAGATCAAGACCTTGGAGAGATCTACTAAGTTTCAGTACTTCAAGTGTTTCAAATCAATGGTTTGGTGAGTTGCAACATAGCAATTGTTCATTCATCATTCCTTTCATGTTTCATTGTTTCAATTAAAGGTATAATTACCAAAATAGGGTTTGACCAAGGCAAACCCCCATTCACCAAAAAAAAACAACTTTTCCCTCTTGTGTGTTTTGCAAATCTCACATTAAAGAAGGATTGAAGATCTATCAAAAGATAAAAATTGCAAAAGTTGTAAAAGTTGCAAAAGTTGTCAACATTGTTGTCAAGTCACGAAAACTCACTTTCAAAATTTATTTCTAACACTCAACACAAGCTTTTTATCATAGGTGCATAAAATCAAGCCCTTCTCAAATCTGCAATTACTTTTTGGATTTTTTTAGATTAAGGTTTAATTTAGAGGTTTCATGTGTTACATTGCATCATTAGATTCATTTATTATTTTTTATTCATCTCTGAAAAGTGCATTTCAAGCTGATTTAGCCCATCCTAAGTCATAAGGAAAACATCAAGATCTTCATCAAGGTTGACTCACCTAAGGGTTGAAATTCAATCTTTCCCTAGGGTATCTCTTTTTCCTAATGAAATAAGGGAAATTTTAGGTTCATCATGGTCTCCTTTTACTATCATTATTGACACACACTACATTTTTCCAATGTTTCATTTTGGTAAAATCGACATTGTACATCAAACATTTTGAAATTGGAGTCCATTCAAACCCTAGATCTAGGATTTGTATTAGTTTGCATTGCATTACATTTGTTTGCATCTCATTTGGGGTTGTTAACATTGCATTAGTTTGCATCTCATTTAGGGTTTTAGGTTTGCATTTTTCATCCTTTAAAATCTAAAAAATTGAAAATTTTGCATGCATATTACATTAATTTTGCATAGTACTTGCATATTAGTGTGTTTTCAATCATTCATATTCAAAAATTAATTCAAAATTGCATTTCAAAAAGTGTCATACTATTCATCATTTTTCATTCATTGCACTTGCATTTAGACATCAAAATCTGGAAACATCAGTCACAGAAAGTACAATTTATAGTCTGAACAAAGAAATCCTAGCTATAAGCTTTGAACTCAAATTTAAATTTTTGTAACCCCTGTGCTAAGACCCATTCACCGTAGGGAGAAACTGTCTTTGTATAGCTGTTGTTTCAAACTTTTGGGAAATGATTTGTCTCTATTTTTGTCATTCTAATCTACTACTAAATTTGTGTTTTAGTTTCAGAAATTAAAAAAAAAAAAATTGTCATTGTTTGCATTAGCTTTAATTGGTCAAATTAAGTGTATTGTTTGGAAATCAAAATTGGAATTAAAAGACATGATTTTTAGGTTCTTTTATAGCATAATTAGTAAATTATCTTGTTTAAAATTTGAAAATTGCTATATCTTTTTACATATTTGTATTGCACTTCATATTTTAGGGTGTTTGATTGCATTTATCTAGAGCCTATTCTCCTTTTTGGGTGCACCTAGGTTTGGTGAAACTTGTATGAGCTTCACAAGTTGGTGTCCTATTACCAATACTATAGTGAGACGTGGTTCGAGACTCATACCATCCTACGCTACCACACTCGCTCTGGATCTTGAGTTTTCCAACTCTTTCACTCATAGTGTTGATACTAGTCAACCCACTATGGACCATAAATTTGACACCTCATTTCCAATGACCACCCTACCCACAACTAATGTTACTAATGTGACACAATGGTTGCTAATGTCCCTCAAGAAGAACTAAAACAAATGGATGAAGATTTAGAGAAATTGAAAAAATTGTAACTTCAGAATACATTGTTGGTACTACAATTCTTGTCATAGATAACATGAGGAAAATGCTTGATAATGAACAAGGAATAGATATTGTGTGTAGCCTAGCTCACATTATTGATAAACATGTCCCTAAAATGGCTAGTTGTGCTCAAAATTTTGGGTTTACTCAAAGTCAAGGTGGAAATCCAATTCATTCTTCCACATTTATGACCTCTATTCCTACATACACTAATCCAACTATTACAACAACTAAGCAGCCTACTAGCAATGTCAATACCACCTTAGGTATTTACACTAGGAATCCCTTTAGCTTTGTGCATTCAAATCTCATATATCCTAACCCATCTCCCCTCACAAACTTACAATCCACTTGTCCTTCAAATACATATACACCTCCACCTTATTCACCTCCATCTCACAACACAAACAATGATCCCATCCTTAACCAACTCTTGCAAAATGTTTCATCCCTCCAACAACAAATTGCTACATTGAACCAAAGTCAAAATGGCCACCCTTCACAATATGTCAAAAGAAACCCCTTATCCTTGGATATATTGAGAGCACAAATGCCACAAGGCATATAGATTCCTAGATTTGATAAATACGATGGAAAAGGAGACCCTAGTAACCATGTGGCGACATACACAACCTTATGTAGTGACTTCATTTTTGAGGATAAACTCTTGGCTAAACTTTTCCATAGATCCTTGAAAGACACTACATTGGAATGGTTTTGCTCCTTACTAAATAACTCAATTAGTTCATTCAATTGACTTTCTGATACCTTTCTCAACCATTTCCAAGTGCACATGGGTCTCAAGATGACCTTAGATTATTTAATTTAATGCAAACGAAACAAAGATGAAAAGGCCATTGATTTCATAGAACAATACCAATTTCTTTACTCACAAATAAACATTAAGATTCTTGATGCTGACCTTCAAAGAATGTTCATAACAAATTTGCATATCAATAGTCAATCCAAACTTTATATTTTGAAGTTTCCCTCCTTTACACACTTATGCATGACCCTTGATGATTATTAGAATTCAGTTAGTCATCATGAAGTAAAAACTCCTTCTAACCCTCCTGAGAAATCCAAAGTCGTGCCCCATAACAATTTCCAACTTTCTTAAGAAATAAAACAAGGGATTTCTACAAATAAATACACCTCAAAAAAATCAACATGCTAACACCCAAGTGGCTGCTATAAAAACAACAAATCCATATCCATTTAGGGAGAGGAGTAAAAAATTTACCCCTTTACTCGATACCCTTCAGTCCATCATGTTGCACAACTTATAGGTAAGAACTTAGTTACCTTACCTTTTGTTAGAGCCATGGATACACTAAGCCCTTACCTCCAAATTTCAACTCGAATTCCTTTTGCCCTTATCACCGATAAAATGGACATGATATAGAATAATGTAAGCATCTTAAACATATTATAGTGCAAGACCTCATTGATTCTAATCACATCCAGATTGGTGGTGTTAATGATCATGGAAATAATTCTATTGCCCCACCCAAGAAAAATTTTCAAATCTTTACCAACCCATGCCAAATCATAATATATCTTTTGTGAAAGCTATTGATGCCAAGAATGATGTGATGAATGTTGAAAATTTTGAAGATATAAACAATGACAATATAAATGACAATGAGGTAGACTTAGAATGTGTGGTTGGATTAATTGATGTGCAACCTTGTAAGGGGAAAACTAAACTTCCCCTTGACATTGCTTTCTCACAAAATGACATACTTAGATGTGCACCTGATGTCTTCTTTGTATCGCTGAAAGAATCAATGACAAGCCTACTAATGGGATATTAATTGATCCCGTGTGTGTAGAGAATGTGATAACTGAGGAATTCGTATTTGTACATGAACTTTATCAAGATTATTATGAACAACTGAAAGAATGGATCAAAACACATAATGGTTTTTCTTTCCCTCCAATAGGTTCAATCACTCTTCTTTTGTAAGTTGGATTGAAAAAATTGAATGTATCATTTTGTTGTCAAACCAATTCCATGTGAAGCTTAGTTATCTGTGGCTGCCTTCATGGATTTCATCCCGTTGGTAGTGTATAAATGCTTAAAGTTTCCATTTGGAAATGATATCTTCACTATGCACAATAGTGGCTTTAATCTTGTGTCTTCCCTTGGGAATTTCTCATTGGATTTTTTTGGTCTGAACCTATGGAACCTATTAAGCTTCATGAAGACTTATTTTTCAAATCCTATAAAAATTTCAAGGAAAATAACATAGCATAATTATCTCTTAGCAACATGCCTCAACCCATTATTGAGCCTCCTATCATTGATGAAACCATGATTGAACCAAAATCCCTTCCAAGTAACCAAGACCAACCCATGACATATCCTTCACCTATCTCCTACAAAAGACCAAGAGATGACAAAATAAGTCCTATTTTCCCTCCTAAGATAAAACAAGTTTATGAACAACCTCCCATGGTTCCTTCCATTCCTCCCTTGCGAGAAGAAAAGAAACCAATGGTTGATAAACCCGTTCCTACACAATCACAACTTGAAAATCACACAAAAAGAAATAGAAAAACTAAAGAGCATAGGCATCGACGTCATGTTATTGCTCGTTGACCAAAATAAGAGAATAAAATAGAATATCAAGATCAAACACAGATTAAAACAAAGCATGATGATCCTCCACCTTTTCCAAAATAACAAAACAAGGAAATTCTATGGACATTTTCATTAGGCCCCCTATTATGATTAACTTGGATGATGATGATGATGATGAGATTTCTAAAATTGATGAGGAAGTGCATAATGAGTTGAATTTATTGTTTTCCTCTTCCATGAGCTTAGATGATAACAACTATGATGGTCCTCCTATAAAGAGTCACTCACCACTTGTTGAACCTAGTGATGCTCCTAGTGCAACACTTTTCATTGTCCCTTTAGCTTGTTATATTCCTTCCACATGATGAACAAGATTGGGATGTGGATAACCTACTATAGGTTGACTCGCATGTGCCATACTAGTATTTTCTTCATGTTCTCTATGGTTGCATGTGTGTAATGTGATCCCCTGTATTGTGTTGCTTAGCATGTCTTTGTATGTTTGTGAGCTTACTTTGGATGACCCTTGTCACTCTGTTGGTGCAAGGATACAAAGGAAACAAATTTGTTGTGACATTCTTTTATTTGTATTTACATTCTTCTATATGTCCTAACCTTTATCTTTTTTCTCGAGTTTTCCTTTTGGGGATGATGCAAGGTGTCGAGACATTTAGATCTCTTCCATGTTGACCCAAAATCATCCCTTTATTTTTCTCTCTCTATGTGCCATTCTTTGTGTTCATTATTCCATGAATCATATGGGGAATGATGATGGTTTTGAGCTTGATTATATCACTTTAGCAATGATAAACACTGACCCAAAATCTACGAATCCCTTATGTGTTATCTTAGGATTGGATATGGGGGGTAACCCTTCTTTCATGATGTAGCTCTATTCAGAAACATATGTTTACATAGGGAATTTTGAATAAAGCTCTCATGTATTAGAATTTATTGTGTTCTACTTTAAAGTAATTACTCACAGCATGGTGTTTCACAATTCCTTTAAAGTAGGGGCATACACATTCTCACTCATTATTTGCTTCAAAGTGTGGTGTTCTTACTTCACATGATGTTTCTTCTTGGTGGTTTCATTGGGTTTTGATGTCCTTAAAAATTTCTACCTTTATGAGCATATGACATTCCTCTTAGTGGTGATGCTATAGATTGCATTCCCTAAGTTATGAATCTTTTAACCTCAACTAGTTCTCTCTTGGAGACATTTAACACAATGTTCCCTAAGGTGAGACCTTTCATGAACTAAGAAAAACCACTTTGAATGGCCTATTGTATATATCAAGGCCACCGAGCATAACAAAACTTGCTTGCTAGTGGAGCCTTTATGTTTTTCAAGGTCATCAAGCATAACACAACTTGCTTGCCACTGGAGCCTTTGTGTTTTTCAAGGCCACCGAGCATAACACAGCTTGCTTGCCAGTGGAGCATTTTTCATGAGTGCCTAGCATAACATAGTTTGCTAGCCTTGTGACCATTTATGTGGTTCCTTATCAAATTTATCAAGAGGTATAAATTTGTTATGGTTAGTACAATGGGAGCCTAAAATTGGCATGACTTCCCATTAGCCACTTTTTGGGGCTCACCTAGTGGATAACGGATTTCACTAGCCCATGTGAGCGCATTTGGTTTGCATAGTGGACAACGGGTTTCCACTTGTAAATTTTTTTGGACAAATGGATAAGGCTTGATCCATACCAATTGGACAAACATTCGAGGATTGATCCATCCCCTCTCTCTCTTCTTATCAATTTTGACATTGTATGATTGTGTATCTTGTCTTGTTGCTACATATTTAACATAGGCATGTGTCTCTTTGTGCCTTTGTTGGTTTGTAGTGAGATATTAGATCTTGGGGGTTTGATTATCCTCCTTGACCTTTGTTGTCTTATTTTTCCAAAGATTGTACAATTAGACCTCTCTTGACACTTTTTTGACTACTTTAGTGTGAGTTTGAGTGTAGGGCTCATCCTCTCACTAAAGTGGGGGCTAAATGTAGTGTTAGAAAATGTACTCCTTTACTTTTTCACACTATGCTTGGGTCCCTTAATTAATTAGAATTAATTAAGCCTCTAATTGGCCCTATTATGCATCTACAAGCCTAATTAATTATAATTTTTGAAAGGGTTATCATGATTTAATTAATGCAATTACCATTTTAACACCCTGAAATGAATAGGTCCTGGCAATTTACATAAGGACCCATTCACCCTTGGGTGAATGGGTCCCCTTTAGTTGCTTAATTCAAATTTTAAATATGTTTTCATTGGCCTTTTTATGATCCTAAATTCAAATTCAAATGCCGGCTTGTAATGTTTAATTTTTGAGAAATTAGAAAATTGTTTATAAAAGCAAGGTCTTTTTATCAATTCAAATCCTAGAGTTTTTAATGCAAGCATTCCTAGAGCTAAGATTATTGTCAAAGGTGTTCAAGACTAGATTTCTCAAGAATTTGTTGTAGCATTCAAGATCTCAAGCATCATATCAAAGCTATCAAGCATCATCCATGTTTTTGGAGCTAGCATTGTGATATAGGTTTCAAGTATTCAAGTCAAAATTCAAGCATCAAGATCACATCATCAATTTGTAAGAGAGGGGGACCAACCACGTTTAAGGCCCCAGGTCACGAAGAGCCAAGAGTGAAAGGTTTCCCTAACTTACCTCACTCTAAAGGGTTGTCTCAAAATGAGGGATGAGAATGATGAGGACTATAAAGTCCTCCAATCACTCTACAGACTCGAAACTTAGAGTGTGGCTAGGCAAGCTGATTTTTGAGTTCAACACTGCACCTTGGGTAGCTCTCTGCCTGAGGATGAAAGCACGGTTTTGGGATGATAGTGTGGTGCGCTGGTGTCTCTCAAGTGCGCTGGAGTGCGTATGAATGAAGGACTGAAAATACAGTGGGAACTTCCAAAAAATGAGCTGACAACCTAGCTAGAGATTTCTGAGCAAAACAAAACTATAAAGTAAGAGAAGTATAAACGGATGTGATAAAGCAAATATATTAAAGCTAGGGTGACAAAGATGATCTCACAAAAGAGCCTGTTCACCAGCTAGCTCCAAATGCACTTCCACCTACACACAAGAAAGAGGAAAATTGTTGGGGGGCTATATAGGGGTTTGCCTCAGTCAGACCTCTGTTTTGGTGTTTCTACCTCCATGGATAGCCAAGATGGAAACAATAAAGAAAAGTATGATAAAGGAGGAAAGGAAATAAAGAACACATTAAGCACTACAAAATAGTGATGTGCTACTCAACCAAATCGTAGAGGAGAGGAGTGAAAATGCTTACCACCTCCACCAAGAGCTCACTAGCTAATGGAGGAGAAATAGAGAGGACTCAAACCCCTATTGCAAAGGTGTTGTTCCATAATTGCTCTGCAGAGTTGATGGAGTGTTTTTGTTGCTGCCATGGAGTGCCAAAGTGTTGCTTGGGAGTGATGGATTCTAAGAGAATGCTTGAGAATGCTAAGAGAAATTGCTATCTAGCTTGTGAAGACGATGAAATGCATGAAGGAAGACTGTTGTTGAAGGTGGGATGAGATGGGTGTTACAAATCAACCCCAATGGGAAATGTAACGCCTCTTCTAGCTTTAGACGCAAGAATCCGTTAGAGACGTAATCACGCCGTGTGGACGTCTATGCACCATGTAGGCATCCCCGATAGTTATTCTTCTATCGACATGAAAGATAGATGCCAAGTGGAATGAAGTCAATGGGCTGATGTGGATTTTTGCCTTTGGATTTGGTCTTCTAAGGTGAGGAAGTGCAAAAGGGGAATTTGAGTAAGGGGTGAAAATTCACGCCAATAAATTTTCCCCCACTTTAGCGAGCAAGAATACTAATGAGTTCTTCAGTAAAGTAGATCAAAAAGGTAGTAGGGTTAGAAATGTATACTTGAACCGTCAAGGAAGCAGACCGTGATCTGGAGAACTCGAGAGAACGAGACAAGTAAAGGACTTCATAGCCCCGCATAACTATGAAGTTGTAGAATGAAAGCATCTTACAGGCCCGTAGACCTGCAAGGAGGTGACCCCCAAGATCTTTCACATGAAGGAAGCCCCAAGAAGAAAGTGCCTCATAGGTTTGCAGACCTACAAGGAAGGTGTCCTCCAAGATCTCTCACATGAAGGATACCCAAGAAAGCGCCTTACAGATCTGCAAACCTGAAAGGAAAAATTCCCCAAGCTCTCTCACATGGAGGAAGCTGAGAAAGTGCCCTACAGACTTGCATGGAAGGTGTCCTTCAAGATCTCTCACATGAAGGAAACCCAGGAAAGTTCCCTAAAAACCTGCAAACCTGCAAGGAGGTATCCCCGAAGATCTCTCACATGGAGGAAATCCAAAGAAAGTTCCCTACAGACCCGTAG
Organism: Sequoia sempervirens; assembly: GCA_007258455.2. Classification (NCBI taxonomy): domain Eukaryota; kingdom Viridiplantae; phylum Streptophyta; class Pinopsida; order Cupressales; family Cupressaceae; genus Sequoia; species Sequoia sempervirens. Next base: position 127,391 of record VDFB02386642.1, on the reverse strand, counting down.
ACCTGTAGGGAGGTATCCACCAAGATCTCTCACATGGAGGAAACCCAAAGAAAGTGCCCTACAGACTCGCAGACCTAGAAGGGAGCCACCCCTAAGATCTCTCGCATGGAGGAAGCTCAAAAGAAGCACCCTATAGACCCATAGACCTATAGGGAGGTATCCTCCAAGATCTCTCACATGGAGGAAACACAAAGAAAGGGGACTTCACAAAGTCAAAAAGTGGCTTCATAGGCACACCCGTAAAGTGACATGTCTACCCGCAGATAGAACATGTCAAGAAGCGGCCACATAGGAAATTAAGCAAACAATCTTGCAGACCATCAACAAGTTGGAATAATTTCAAAGGGGTCCCTCGGGAACTCGACATGAAAGAAGGGGGTCCACTCAAGGGACACATTTTTCAAAAGTATGAAATAGATGTTTCTTTCTTGAATCGATTCATCATCAAGGAATCCTTTTGAAAGATGTTCACTTCATCAAGGAATTATAAAGGAAGAAGATGGCCCCACACAAGGGGAAGGTTGAAGTTGTTCCCACCTCATAGAAAGGTTCTCAAGTTATTTCTTTGCAAACCTATGATGAAGGAAACACATTTTGTTAGGGTTTCAAGTCAAGAATCCGATTCTTGAAAAGAAGTTTGTGAAGATTCTTGAAAAAATATTTGTTGGTGACGAATGCATTTTTTGAAAATTGAAGTGTTATAGAAGTGGCATTGTCACACATGAGAGGGAAAACTCAAGCAAAGAAGAGAGAAAGATAAAGGAAAAGCCAAAAGAAAACATCACGAACAAAGGGCATAGGGGTAGCCTGATATTTCAGGGTTAGAATTTCCCATGATGAAGGAAACACGTTCCGTTAGGGTTTCAAGTTGAGAATGCAATTCTTGAAAAGAAGTATGTGAATATTCTCGAGAAAAGATTCGTTGGTGACAAATGTGTTTTCTAAAAATTGGTGTTATAGAAGTGGCATTGTCACACATGAGAGGGATAACTCAAGCAAAGAAGAGAGAAAGATAAAGGAAAAGTGAAAAGAAAACATCACGAACAAAGGGCACAGAGGTAGCCTGATATTCCAGGGTCAGAACTGCTCATATATATGTTGGCAACACAAGGGCAGAAAACTAAGAGGGGGGTGTGAATTAGTTGTCACATAAATTTAAACTTATTCAACTTATTCTTAGATTTGATAAATAAACATGAAAGGATAAACCATCAACACATCAAAAACACACATAACACCAAGATTTTTTATGTGGAAACCCTATTAGGGGAAAAACCACGGTGGAGGTTGGTCCACAAGATTATACCCTGTTAAAAGTATAAGAGAATAATAAATGGGAATGCATGTGCATTCAGGCACAGTGACTAGAGCTCACTACTCAAATACAACAAGGCTTGTTGCCTTAAGGAAGACACACTATCTTACAAAAAAATTCGTATTACATCCGCAATATTTTGAACTAAGAAAATAACATCTTCTAATGCCTGATTTTAGTTCTAGTTAAGCACATCAACACTTCTTCACACTCTGCTCACTCTTCTTCATACTTTGCTTCTACCTTTGAATGATTAGGACATTATTCGTGCATCTCATACATACCATGCCATCAAATGGTAGAAATAATCACTTATATATATCAACCAACTATTAATTACATCAACTACATGTTGGCTTCAACAAAATAATAAAATGTGTACGAACTGTCAGCCCAAAACATAAATAATTATCAATGCGAATCAAACAATGTTGACCACAACATAGTGAAGACCCAAAAAAAAATTCTCAAACATGAAACACCTTCAAAAATTATTCTTGGAAGATCCACAACACGCTACAATCACCTTGTCAGCCACGAACATGAAAAACATGAACATGCAAGAGAAAATCACCAATCGCAAACATGATGATCAATACAGACATGTAACACGGATAGAGCATGATCTAGAAACATCCATGATCATCATAAATCACTAGAGAAGCATCCACAAAAACTCAACTTACTAGAATCACATCATCTTCTTTCAAGAACACCAACTGAAGCAACAAAAAAACTGTTAGAACACAAATACTCATAACTTGATCAAATCTTCATGCGGATCTCTGAAAATTAACGTGGATAAACTATATATACTTGAAAACAAACCCTTTAATCACAAACCTCTGATCATCAACATACTGAGCTAGCCAACACATTGAACTTCACTACATCACTGACAACCGACAACTTATTTTATTACAATTTTCTCAATATCCTCGACATATACAGACATTAATGCCAATAGTGTTGACATCAATGACAACCACATATTAGCAACATCCAACAATATATATATATATATATATGTATGTATGTATGTATGTATAATAATAGTATATAAAATGAACTATCATCAACCCCCTACTATATCAGACCATGTGAAGAATGCACGAGAAGATAAAGTAAAAATAAAAAATTGGGTCAACATGGAAGGGAAGCCTAAATGCCCTCAACACTTTGCATCATCCCCAATTTTCTAAAAATCAATCACAAACATGGAAGAATGATGATACACATGGAAGAAGGTTTACGACACAAAAACCATGCCTATATCCAAGTACCAACAAGGGTGACAAGGGTCATCCAGACACACATAACATGATCATGGGGGAACAAATTATAACACACACACACACACATCTATTCTAAAGATAAAGAAGGGGCCTCCCCCTAACAATGATCGACCAAGAGGTCATCCTCCTCCTATTCTAGATCATCATAGGGGGAAGGAGGATGATCCTGCAGTGGTGGAATGTTAATAGGAGGAGCGTTTGACCCTCCTACAACAAGGGCTAAGAAAGAGGGCCCCACAAGGTCCCCTCCACTAAGATTTTGTGGAGCTAAGGTCAGTGATTTCATGAAGATTTCCAACAAGGCCAAAATCTCATCCAGAGAGTTAAACATACACTTTACAAGAGTGCCATGTTTTATTTCAATGGATGGAGAAGGTTGCACCTGAGATTCACCGCTAGGCTCATCGACTGATTTGAGAGTGGTGACGAACTCAGGGGAAGTCAGGACTGGTTCCATCACTAGGACAAAACAAGTCAGAGTGGGACCACCTTTCGAAGAAGATGGGATCCTCTAGTGTCCTCTGTTGCTAGAAGGACTACTCTCCACCTTTTCCTTCGTCAGGGTACACAAACTCCCCATAGACAAGGGGAGAGGTGTGGAGGAAGAGGAGGAAGAGAAAACTATAGTAGATACCACCAAATTATTTGTCATATCTATAGGTTTTGGGAAAGGTAGGACATCTGGAAGGGACATCAAAAAAGGCAGATCCACCAAAGGAGCGATGAAAACTTGCACCTTTTTAGGGTCAAGTGCATTCATACTCACAATAGAAGTTGGAAGCAATACAAAGCAAGATTGAATAGAATTAGGGGAGGGAGAGAGAGGAGGACGCAACAAGAGGCCCTAATACAATGGTGGTCATCTCCTCTTCCTTCCTCTATAAGGTGGCCTGTTCAGCCATGAGAGCCTTTCGTCAGTGCTTGCACTCGTGTGCAAGGCAGTTTCTATTACTCTTTGAACCAAAGGCTGGAGGTTGTGAAGGAACAAAAGGCTCCTACTCAGCCATGGGAGTGTCCACTATAGTCGTCTCCAGTGAAGGAAAAAACTCCTAAATGGGATCAAGAGGAGAAGGTTGAGAAATAGCGAGGGGAGTTAGCTCAAGTGCCTCAGTAGCGGGCCTCTTCCCATTTACCACTTTTGGAGTAGAAATGGTAGGAGGCTGTGGAGGTCGAGACATAGAGGATTCCCCATGGGGACCTTTTCCTCTACCATACAAATAGTACCAAGGTCCAAGTAGTTTAGTACAGAGGTCCAATATCCTAATCTTGGGTCTACACCAAGGAGGGATCATTAGACTTAACGGGTAAAATCCAGGCTTGCTCATCCAATAGTCCTCCCAAGAAAGGGGAGTGGACGAGTCAGCCTGAGAGGAGGCAAGATTGTCCTTCCCTTTTCGAGAAGAGGAGGAAGCTAGCTACTGTGCTACAAGAAGAGCCAATTTTGGTTGTTCCTTGTCCCCAATCTTATACCTCACATAGTTTTTGTAAAGTAGGTTCATCCTTGGAGGAAGCGAACCAATCGAGGTAGGCCAAAAATGGTCTAATGAATATCCCCCACGGGACACTGAAGGCTAGTATCTAGTGTCATGCATTACATGCACAACACCTTCATGGGAGAACTTTAGACATTTATGAGTAACAAAGGTGATTCCATTCATGGAAGCTAGCCAAGGTATGCCTAGCTTCATCCTAAACAAATCCAACTATGGAATTACATTGAAAATAGTGTCAACAATCCTTGGTCCAACTAGAATAGACAAAGTTATCAAGCCATATGGCTTCATACAAAGACCATCATGTGTACGGATGGTGGATTTTGTTTCTTCGTACTCTTTTCTATGTAGTGAGTTAAGCCACGTCTCTTCTATAATAGCATTCACTTGACTTGTGGGGTCTACTAAGACTCTTGTCACAATGTTACCATTGAGGCGAGCGAGAATATAGAGGGGAGAGGGCTTGTTATTTAAGGGTAAATCCTGCGAGGTGAATGTCACATCCAGTGAACTGGTCACAGGCTGTACAGTAGGGGTAACCATGACCATGTTAACATAGGCCTCAACCTGAGTGATAGAATCAGTGGGATCGATAATCATGTTAGCAAAATGCGACAAAAACGAGTCCATGTATATCTATAATTCACTATTCACTTTTGCCACCGATTTATTTGTATTTTGTTTTCTTCCATCAAGATGAATAGTATTATCCTCAATGTGGTCTTGTATTTCATGATGCAAGTGTATACAATGTTTGATATCTTGTACGTTAACTCGATGGTACTGACAATAGGTATTCACATCATACCAACTAGGGTAAGGTTCCTTAAGGGGTTTAGGGTTTAGCAAGGTCACGATCTTATCTTTCACTAACTTTTGCAAGATGGAAGAATAAGATTCCACTAACTTTGTGAAATTTTGGTTGTGTTTGAGGTTGTTGTCATCCGCAATGGCTACTACATTCACAAAAACGTTACCTTTCCTAGAGATCGATACAATAGAGTTTCCTTCAGAATGGGAGCACGAGGAGGACCCCCAAATTGAACTACTGTTTGTTGATACTCTCGTAGGGCTACACAAAAATGCATGAAAGAAGGGTATTTCATAAGGGAAAACTTCTCCTGCCAAGGCCTTTGCAAGTTCCCTATGAATACCTTTTGCATGTCATAATCGGGCAGCAGATACGAGATTTGTGAGAGGAGTGCTTGATACTGCATGATGAAGTCAGTAATATTTTCATTATCACCTTGTTTGCATCAGACAAGATCCAAAAAAGTCATCTTCGGTCCAATGTTAGCTTGGAATTTTTGTAAGAATTGGTTTACAAGTTCGTCAAATGAGAAAATGGAATTATCGGGCAAGGAACAGTACCACTCGAGTGTTGTATCCTTAAGAGATTTAGAGAATAGTTTTTACATCAACACTTTGTGATGGAAGAAATCTGTGCACAGGTCATTAAAAGTGGACACATGCATTTGTGGGTCCCCTTTCTCACCATATTTTTTGAATTTAGGAATCTCCATTCCTTGAGGGAAGGGAGTGATCAAAATTGCAATCGACAATGGGCTATGTCAGAAGAAGGGTTGGAAGATAGGTTAGGTAGAGGCTTGGGAGAGACTCACCAACTTGCTCTACATCTTACCCATATTCTGAAGAAGTGTTCAAAATAGGGTCATTAGAAGATATAGGGCCAGAAGAACCTCCTCGAGAACCACCATCGGAGCCATCGGTATGACCTCTGCCAGAACCACTATCAAAGCCATTACCACCAGTAGGACCTCTATCGAAGCCACCTCTGCTTCCAAATCCACCACAATGACCTCCATTGGAACCACTTCCACCAGCACCACCCCCCTTCTGAAGCCACCACCACTACCAAAGCCTCCACCGCTAGAGGTGACAGGAGGGGTGAAGCTAAAACCCAAGGGGATCTTGTTCACTTTGATAGTTTCATATCCCTTGGAGGCAGAGGGAATGTTGATCAAAGGTACGACATTGGTCATGTACACAGACATAGGAGGCATCGACATTCCTAGCTGTCTCTCATGGTCTTCAAAAGTGACTCCTCATACAATGTTAGGATTGTTTGGAGGAGCACATGCATTAGTCAAACTAGAGAGACTAGCCAAGAGTTCTATGTCTATTCAGTCTTTTCCCACCATATGCTTTAGTTTGTTGATAACCCAGGTGGCCCTATCCAACTTCGGGTCTCTTTCCAAGTGTTCTAAGTCACCCAACCCTTTGCTGAGGGCAGATACATACTCTAAAGGAATGTGAACAACCTCATGCTTGTCGACCAACAATGGTGTGGGAGATGCAGGAGGAGTTGGGACATGGTTGATCTCATCAAAGAATCCTACCTTGCCCCTTAACAAATGCTCCTATGTGGCGAGACCAACAATGGATCCAACAAAAAGGCCTGAAGAGAAACTGGTAGTGACCTTCGTCCTCTCCATCAGAAGGTGTTGTACACTTCTAATCATATATCTAGAGGTTGTGGACTGGGTTGTTGTGCTCATAAACCTTCACAACACTTAGGGGCACAACGATCAAAGGATATAAGGGAAAAGCCTTAACACCAACGGATGAGCAGACATTGGTTCACATCGGGTTCAACAAAAATGTAAGAGAGGGGAACCAATCATGTTCAAGGCCCCAGGTCACAGAGAGACAAGAGCGGAAGGCTGCCCTAACTTACCTCACTCTAAAGGGTAATCTCGAAATGAGGGACGAGAATGATGAGGACAATAAGGTCCTCCAATCACTCTACAGACCCAAAACTCAAAATGGGGTTAGGCAAGTTGGTTTTAAGGTTCAACACTGCACCTCAAGTAGCTCTTTGCTTGAGGACAAAAGTGTGGTTTTGGGACGACAGCGCGACACGCTAGCATCTCTCAGGTGGGTTGGCGTTCGTACGACCAGAGGACTGAAAATACAATGGGAACTTCCAAAAAATGAGTTGATAGCCTAGCTGGAGATTTCTAAGGTAGAAAAACAAAACTATAAAGTAAGAGAAGTATAAACGGATGTGATAAAGAAAATATATTAAAGCTAGGGTGACAAAGATGATCTCACAAAAGAGCATGTTCGCCAGCTAGCTCCAAATGCACGTCCACCTACACACAAGAAAGAGGAAAATTGTTGGGGGGTTGTATATGGGTCTGCCTTAGTCAGACCCCCATTTTGGTGTTTCCACCTCCACGGACAACCAAGATAGCAAAGATAAAGAAAAGTATGATAAAGGAGGAAAGGTAGTAAAGAACACAATAAACACTACAAAATAATGATGTTCTACTCAACCAAATCATAGAGGAGATGAGTGAAAATTCTTACCACCTCCACCAAGAGCTCACTAGCTAATGGAGGAGAAAAAGAGAGAACACAAGCCCCTGCTACAATGGTGTCGTTCCACACTTGCTCTACAAATTTGATGGAGTGTTGTTGCTACTACTATGGAGTACCAAAGTGTTTCTTGGGAGTGATGGATGCCAAGAGAATGCTTGACAATGCTAAGAGAGATTGCTAGAGCTTGTGAAGAAGATGAAATGCATGAAGAGTGATTTTGAAGGTGGGATGAGAAAAATGACCATATTTGAGTTGGTTGGTCGAAGAGGGGAGTTGCAAACTGACCCCAATGGGAAGCGTAACGCCTCTTCCAAATTCATATGCGAGAATCCATAAGGGACGTAAGCGCGTTGCGTAGGCATTCTCGTCAGTTATTCTTCTACCGACACAAAAGACAGATGCCAAGTGGAACAAAGGCAACGAGCTGATGTGGATTTTTTTCCTTCGAATTTGGTTTTCTAAGGTGAGGAAGTGCAAAAGGGGAATTTATGTAAGGGGTGAAAATTCATGCCTATACACAATCAATCCATTTCATGCAAGATCAAGAACTTGGAGAGATCTACTAAGTTTCAGTCCTTCAATGGTTTGGTGAGTTTCAATATAGCAATTGTTCATTCAACATTCCTTTCATGTTTCATTGTTTCAATTCAAGGTTTAATTACCAAAACAAGGTTTGAATAAGGCAAACCTCCATTCACCAAAAATAAACATTTTTTCCCTCTTGTGTGTTTTGCAGATCTTAGGTTGAAGAAGGATTGAAGATCTATCAAAAGAGCAAAATTGCAAAAGTTGCAAAAGTTGTCAGCATTGACGCCAAGCCATGAAAACTCACTTTCAAAGTTTATTTTTATGAAACCCAGAGGAATTGAGAGTGCAAACATAGGACCAAAGGATTGTGAAAGAATTTTTTTAACCCCTGTAGCAAAACCAATTCGCCCTTGGGAAAATGAGTCCCGAGAGGACACTCAACATAGGATTTTTATCACAGGTGCATAAAATCAAGCCCTTTTCAAATTTGCAATTACTTTCTAGATTATGTCAAATTAAGGTTTAATTTAGAGGTTTCATGTGTTACATTGCATCATTTCATTAATTTAGTATTTTTCATTCATCTCCCAAAAGTGAATTTCAGGCTGATTTACCCTGTCCTAAGTCATAAGGAAAATAACAAGATCTCCATCAAGGTTGACTCACCTAAGGGTTGAAAGTCAATCTTGCCCTAGTGGATCTCTTTTTCCTAATGAAATAAGGAAAAGTGTAGGTGCATCATACCCCCCCTTTTGCTATCATTATTAACACACACCACATTTTCTAATGTTTCAATAATCTTGTAACATTTTGAAATTGTGATAGGTGTTACAGTAAACAAAGATTTGGGACTGAGACTGTCTAGGTTTGATACTAAATTTTTTGCAAGATTCCCCAATGAACTAGGGTTTTTAAATATTCTATTATTTTCCACCAATTCATGCACTAATTCTAAAAAAGTATCTATCATCTAACGTATTACTAAAATTTAAATTAGACAATATTTCAAATTATTGCAAAAATTAAAGAAACGACACTTCTTTTTCAATGCACACATTTTTTTGCAAACATAAAGAGATTTAATTTTTGAAATTAATTTTATTAAAAATTTGAACCTAAGGAAAGAAATTAGAATATTTTTAAAATGTAGGATATGTGGAGTTCACCAAAATGTGATGTGGAAAAAGAGATCCTAGATCTAGTGAATAAATTACTTGGATCAATCTTTCTTCACATCAACATTAGAAGATAATCCAACAAGGTGACAATATTGGCTAACAACCTAAAAGAAGATCCATTCTACCCTATACTTGGTTCTCTTGTTATCTTAATAATTTATTAAATTTAATTTGTATTTATTGACTTAATTAATTATGAAATCTAACTCGAAAAGATAATTTATTCGCACAAATAAAACTGAAAATTAATAGAACAAAGACAAATCTGAGAAGAGTAGAATTTTGTGCAACTATACTAGAAATCTAGAGCTAAACTAGGAGGAAAAGGGAGGTGGCACCCTTGTCTAAGAAGTGTGAATCATGATCTGCAACATTTTGGCATGTAATATATAGGTCTTCATTGTACTTTCCCACTCTACAATTTGTCATCTTCAGATCTGAACCTACAAAATCACAACAAAAGAGGGAAAATGGGTGGCTATATAGGATTTTTCCTTGGTCAAACCCCTGTTTTGGTATTTCTACCTCCACAAATAGTTGATTGATGGATAGATAAACTGTGTGTGCTCTAAACCTTAAGTGTGTCTAAGGTTTTAATGATCTAAAATGATAAAAACCCTACTCAAGTTTGTTAGAGAAGGATCCCCATGTGACACAAACAAGATCAACCTAAGAGATATTCAAATACCTTAGGGAAAATCTAAATCAAATACCTTACTTAGGGCAGCAAGGAGATCAATTTTTGAAGATGAGAACACATTGAAAACAAGTCATTAGGTGCTTGAACGGAGTAAAAGCTATTACCAAAACTTAGATTCAATCATTTCCTTATATTGGCATGAAACTCCAATCATTGTGATAACCTTATTAATTCTAAAATTTGCTTTGTAAATTTATAAAAATGGATGTATTTTGGAAAATATTTGTTGTAATTGTAATTGGTTCTTTTTTTACATAGGAATAAATTAAAGTGTAGGTCAGCTAATTTAAATTAATTTTTTGGATTAATTTACCACCAAATCTCTATTTTGAATTCACATCTCTGAAATAGACACCGGCAATAACATAAAATCAAATCTCTGAAGAAAAACACCTAGACTAGAGCTCACCCTTGTCCAACTACTTTGCACACTTTTAAATTTAATTTATATGTATAGGGTCTAATTAATCAGTACTCATTCATAAAATAAGCACTTTTTGGGGTTAATTTGGTGAAATATTATCAAGAAGGAACTTTTAGAGTAGCACTAACATTCTCCTAGGTTGAAAGGAAAGTTCAAGGCTAGGGAGTGTTTCTAAAATGCACTAATGAGGTGGAAACTAAAGTGAGTTCCTAATAAAATGTGAAATTATACTTTCACCTTTAGGGAGTACGATTTTCGATGCTACACAAGCATCAAGGGAATAGAAGAATTATGTGGATATCATATCCCCAATATTGAGCCAATCAAGACAAGATTTAACTTGACCTTCTTAGGCTATATTATTATTTGCAAATTTTTTATGAGCAAAGCTTGGCCACTCTCAACTATAGTGTAGGTGAAAAATGATGTGCTTCTAGCTTGATGGCAACCTTTGGATGAGTGATAGATAAAAACACTAGTTGGAACCCATGCATGTGCAAAAAGTGAGAGGTGCACTTGATGACATCATTCCACCATTGAATCCACCGACCCCTAGTGAGGACATAGCTACAAGTTCAATATATATTAAACTTGCATGAGTGGGTTTATGACTTGACAATGATTTGGTAAGAAAAACTACTTTTTATCAACTATAGGTGTGACATTTTTCCACTTAATGCAAGATCTAATCACTAAATCATTTAAAGTGATAAATTTCAACAAGGGTTTAACTAGCAATGGAGAACAACCAGTAAACAAAAGATTAGTTGACCTATTCAGATAGCCCTATCAAGGAATTTGAGAACTCATTCAATACCAAATTGAGGGTTTATACAAGTTTATAATACACAATTAAAATGATACTGACCAACATTGGGATCAAAATGTTTTAATTTATTGAACATGTAATATCATGCCTCTCTCGTTAGTTTTTAATACATAAGAAGGTTTCCACATTTATTATATGTCATCCCAATAATATAAAAATATCCACACTTATCCCAAGAAATACTGGGAAGAGCTTCTACAATCTAACACAAAAATGAGATCTTTTCAGAATGCCATTGAAAGCATAAATATTGGTAACCCCATAGAGTGGTTATTAATACTAAAGATGGCCCATAAAGCATAATATGTGTGGTCACAACATTGATCAACTAAAATATGTCACCACCTTAGAGAAATGAAAATGGTTATTGCATGATGGCCTTTCCCATGACCATATGAAAATAGTTAGTTATCCATATGACACAATGAACAACAAAAAATATTAAATATTAAATCTTCAACTCTTGTAAATAGAGAATGTGGAGGTTAAGAAATATCTATTAAATATCTTGAAAATTGAATTTTCTTTTAAGGTATATCAAACCTTGAACATTCCATGAAAGTAAATTTATAGGTGGGAATCAAGCGACATATTCTCACTTTAAGATCATCAAGAGCTTCATAGTTCTCCTTAAAAAATTCTTGTTTATGATTTAGTTGGATAACTCAAAGCATGACAACTAGATTGGGATAGTTGGTCCATGGGATCAATGCTTGTTAAACACAAACTTGTCATCCTCCACCTCATGACCTAGGTTATGTGAGTGTCTAGTGCTCATATGAGGATGAAATGGAGGAGAAATTAGCTAAGTAGAAGATTGATAGGAAAGAACATTGGTAATTAGGGTATTATAAAAAGGATCTTGATTTCCTTCTTGGAGGACTCACCAACAAGCTAAGTAGCTATGGCCTCCTTCACCTTCACCTTATTGTTGGGTTTAGAAATGTATGGCCTAAAGGTTTGGTGTCAAGGCCCACTAGACCTTGAACCATTCGCTCCATTATTGTAATCACATTTTCTATTACCTACTATGGTATAATCATCCTCATAATTTTGAGGATAATCACTTGAAGACTTGAGAGTTGGTTTGGGTTGTTGGTAACCAAAGGATAATCCCTAGTTTTATGCTTAAAGGATTGGCACTTGTAGTATGTGTTGGGTAGATTGAGATACATAACCCTTTAGGTGGGACATTGATCCCCTATCTATATTTAAATGGAGTCTTTGAGGTCCTTAAATAGTTCAACTTCAACACAAAACCTCTCTAGAGTCGAGAATAAAAATCCTATCATGTTTGATATGAACAATAAGGTCTAAAGAGGCCACAATGCAATTGAAGAAGGGGCATAGAGGCAAGGGAAAGCCAAGAAACTCAACCATAATAGGAACTCAAAGTGCATGATCCTCTAAGATAATAAAGTCTCAAGTCCTTAAGGAAAAACTAGTGAAGAGTTGAAAATATACCAAGGGCAATGGTCAAAAGTGGTGTTCCCAAACTTAATATTTGGGAAACAAAAAAGGATGAAACCTCTATTAAGGTTTTGGATGTTTTTCACATAGGCCCCATGAGGGACCTATAGGTAGAATTGGCCTAGCTCTTTAGCATGGTTTCATAGAATATTCTACACACAAAATACTTGATAGGAGTGAAGCTTTCAAGCCATCTACATGAATTATCAAAATCACAAAAAGACAAAAAACATCATAAACAAATAATTTACCTTATAAATTAATTTTGATATAAACTTATACATACACTTCCATTATACTATTATTTTATATGTATAAACCAAAAAATCTCAACAACTGTTGAATCACTAAAATCAATGACTACTTAAATAAAAAATAAAAAATAAAAATAAAAAATCATATAAAATTAAAAAAAACTCAAAGACAATATAAGATAAAAAGAAAACAACACTAACAAGAACATACAAATGGGGGTTCATCCCATAGTGCGATGGTTAAGTGGTGGAATTGTTATTGTGGCCATTAGGGTTCAAGTATTCATTGGGCTATTGTGATCATAGGCACTATGCCTTCGCTAATTCAATGTGCTCGTAGATTTGACCCGCAAGCCCCAATTTTTGACCTCTCTGATTCATAACTCTAGTCTAAAAAACGCTTACAAAAAAAACCAAAAACATACAAATGAAATCAAAAACCCTAATAAAGCTCCACTCTTTGAGCCTCCCCTTAACCTATAATTGTCACCTCATTTCCCATTCAAAACTGAATGTTTTCTTCTATAAAAGGTTTTGTCATTGACATTCACCTATATTTTAGGGTGAAAACTGCAATCACCATCCTATGTAAATTTAAGATCCCTTTTGCAAGTAGTATGTGTTGTCATATATGATGCTTACCTTAACATGAAAACTTCAAAATGAAAGATGCATTTGAATAGCATGAAGAAAAACTTGGTGACAAAATTTTCCCATGAATAGCATGAAGACTTTGAGTTCCCTTTAATGGAGTAGCTTTAAACTTTTTACAAACAATTCCATCAATGCTTTTCATTAATTTTTAATTGAATGAAGAATTAAAAAATTACTAATAATTCTATCAATGCTTTTTGGGAATAGACAAGAAAAGAAACAACCACCAACTTGCTCACGATTGTCAATGATTTAACTTTACACATTATATATTTTTTTGTGAAAAATATTTTCCTCCTTTAAATATAACTTTCGGTTATAGCTTTAGCAATTTAATTATTTGCTAATCCAAATGTCTTACTCACTTTACCAAGCCATTTAGGTTTTTTATCCACTTCGGTGGAATGATTTTAGTGCAATAATATTCCAAGGAATATTTTATTATTATGTAGATTTAGGTTAATTAAATATATGTGGATATAAGTTAGAATTTTATTTTAAGGAAGTGTAATAATTATATTGATAATAAATTATATATTAAGTAATATATGAGAGAGTACAAATTAAAATATATTAGAAGATATGTCAAAGTTAGTTGTGTTAGTTAGGTCTCAGTAAATAACTTTAAAAATTAAAAAATAAAGATTTGTATTCATTTTTTTATCTTATATTAAAATTGTAAAGATAATAAATAAAATGGAATATTCTCACTCATTCTTTACTTTCAAAATGAATTAGAGAAGACAATCTACTTGACAAATTGTAAAATAGCCTACCAAAAAAAATGGCCTCATCTTAATTTTTCAAGGGAATTTCAAAGAGCAAAGATTTGAGAAAAAGTGCATTAGTCAATAAAACTCAATTCCTATCAAGAAACACACAAATCTTTATCAACAAAAGACCATGATTAAATTCCTACCAATTGATAACAACTATTTAATGTCAATTCAAGTTGTCAACAAACAAAAATCGTACCATCATAAAAAATCATCGATTGTAGGTAATCTTGTAGCTTAATAGAATGTCCACCAAAAAAGGTGGTAAGTGGCACGAACAAGTAAATGCAACCACAAGACAAGTTAGAGTGAATTAGTAGACAATCACAGTTAAATAAGAAAAAATTGAACCTACTATGTAATATTAGAATTGCCTAATGTTGCACAAATTTTTAGTCAATAATATTGTATGAGATGGTATACATACACTTTGAGCTCTCTATATTGATTTTGCACCTTCTAAGTTTGAAATTTGTGAAACTTTATAAATGCCTTTAATACTTAAATCTAGAATCTAAACCCTTAATATGTTTTTATTATATTAGTAGCCATGAAGGTATCATATAAAATTCCTCTAAGAATTTCAAATGGGTTGAAAGAAAAAAAAAATCTAAGAGATATCGATTGTAATTAAAGTTTTAGAAGGAATTATGCCTATGGTGAATCAAAAGTTGTTAAAGACTTAGAAAAATTTTCTCTGAAAGTTTAACAAAAAATATTTATAGAGAATTGGTGGCTATAAAATTTATAGCCAAATCAATTGAGTACTAAAATTATTCAAAATAGACCCTGTAAAGCATTATAATATAGATCTGGGCCATATATTAATCACATTCTAAGCGATCTCATCTCCATAGTTGTTAAACAAGATTGTGATCCTCACTAAACTCATGAATTCAATGTGAGGGTGGATTGGGTAAGGCAAGTGGTGAAAAATACACTATTTTTTGACACAAATATTTTTTTAATAATTTGAGATAATTTTTAAAATTTTAATTGAGCGTGAATTCTCAATAAGAAGCATATCGACTAAGAAATAAGCATACAATTAATATATTTAATTGAAAGTTGGGTCAATAAATATTATCAAATATTTAGAAATTAAATGAAGAATATAGATGCACTCAGTTCTAATAATAGAAATGAAGAAAAATTATTTATGTCAAACTAGAAACATTTTTCATGGGTGTAAAAATTAATTATCTCAATCTAAGAGAAGCTTTGTCTATGTATAGGTTCAAGATTCACTAAGGTTTAGATTTGAGTCCCTCAAATTTGAACTTGAGCAAATCACAACCAAACTCCACTCAATTGTGGGCATATAATTAGATAAAGATCCATCTAGGGTATAGTGGTGAGTCTTTGTGTAGCATAAAATACTACTTAAAATATCAATCATAAAAATATTTGTGATAACATATGCCCCATCTAATTGATTGCATACATAGTATACAAGGAATTGGAAGAGAGGAAAAATAATGCATGATAATGTAAATGATGAAAAAAATAGAAAGATTAAATAATATATAAATATGTAGGCACATATGGTGTATGGCTCTAGGAAATTCACTGCTAGCAATTCAAAGATGAAAAATTCACCGCTAGCAATTCACTGCCATGAAAAATTCATCGCCAAGTAAAATTCACCGCCAGCAATTCACCACGGTGGAAAATTAACCACATTAATTGTCACTTTGTAACGAAGGTGAAATAATGTGGTTAATTTTCCACCGTGGTGAATTCCTAGGGGTGAATTTTACTTAGTGGTGAATTTTCCCACAGTGAATTGGTGGCAGTGAATTTTTCGTAGGTGAATTGTTGGCAGTGAATTTTCCGTTGGTGAATTGCTAGCGGTGAATTTTTCGTATGCTATGGTGTATACCATGTAAAAGCATATAGTGAGTGTCATAAATAACATCATGTCACAAATATCAAATAATTAGCACGTGAAATCATAAATTAGTGATGGGCATCAAGGAAAAAGGTTAACCCTCATTTAGGTAAAATCATAAAGGAAAATATAACTCTCAAGCTAGATAAAAATTGTAGAAACACAAAATTGACGCTTTTAATTTTGATTTTTTCTTTTATAATCGATCATTTACATTTGATCAATTATCCTACTTCCTAACATCTATATTAATTAAATAATATTTATTTTATTTAATTAATATTTTTTACTAATCCCATTATTTGCGTTCCTCATCTAAAATAATTTTTCCCATTCACCCCTAAAGTCTAACCTTGGTAAATATTTATTTTAAATTTATTTACCTAGACCCTTTATCCCCCTTTCCTCAAAAAATAAATAAATATTTAAATTTATTTAATTTTTTATGTTGTTCACTTTTCATTACCTAGCCTAATCCTCCATTATCACCTAGTCACCCTCTAATCATGTGCACATGGGATTATTACTGCTAGTTCCACTGACAAGACTTAGTCTAAGCTCCTCCTGAGTGAAGTCACTCCATAGTCGATCCCAACTCGGTAAGGTATCTTATCCATTAATAACTTGAACAAAAACATCCCACTACTTAGTAAACCCATTTAGGGCTATTTGTACTAGCTCATCATCATCTAGTTTATCTCCAACAGCTACCAACTCATCCTTGACAAGTCTAAGCCTAGCGAGGTAACTTGTAACATCTTCTCCCTTATTCATCTGGGTATTCCTCAAATTTTCTCTGAGAATCAACATTCGGTTAGTGGTAGCATTCTGGTACAGATTTAGAATGGTGTCCCACATCTTCTTCGTTGTATCTAACTTTGTGATATGTAAAACTATATGGTCCTTAACACCATCAAGAATTAGCCTCCTCGCCTTGGCATCTTCCTTCTTATATGCTAAGAGTTGTGTTTGATCTGTAGGTACAACTACAACATTGGTCACATGTTCCTTAATACCATTCTCTTCCAGTAATAAATAAATTATGTCTTTCTAGACACCAAAATTTGAGGCTCCATCTAATCTGTCATGATCTCTTAAACCTGGTGAGGCCATCTCAAAAGATAAAAAAACAAATAATTCATAAGAGGTCAAGCTGGGTTTTATAAACCCTCGATTTTTCCTTTCTATGCCTGCATTGAGCCTTTTCTGCCCTTAGATCAACTCTAATACCATGTGAAAATTCTATTGCAGTTACTAATTATTAATCTCCTATCAATATAGATTATTTGATTGTTGAAAATTAATTCACAACAAATATTGAAAATAACACAACAACAACTTCATAAATAAAATCATAGGAATAAAGAAGAAAATATGCAAAATAATAAGCATAATATTTTTTGGATAAATTGTCCCTGGAAAAACCTTGAAGGGAAAACCAGCTCAACAGATGAGGAATTTTTATTAAACTTCAGCAAATCAAGGAATACATAAACTGCTTGCCCCTTACTAGCAGAGCTCCGACAATATTCTTCTCCAAAAATTCTTCCCTCAATTTCTCCTGCTAAAATTTCACTGCTGCTACCTCCAATCCTATCACTGAGCCCTTGCTATCACTGCAAATCTATTTGCTATCACTGAAAATCTATTTGTTGTCACTGAAAATCTATTTGTTGTCACTACAAATCTTTCTCAAGTGTGTGTTCTCCAAATTCCCATTGATCCCTTTTTATAATCATCTCATTGAAAAACCAATGGCCACGATTTAATCTCAATCAATGGCTAAGATTAACTAGACTCTAACAAACCATAATTACCCAGTTTCTAGAAGTCTCTAGAGGAACAAAATAATTAATTAATTAATATTTCTTAGGTTTGGAGACATCTTTCCAAGCTACATAAATTAACACTCCCTCTTAGCGAGGAAGGTTTTCTACATGACAACCAACTTATCTCTAAAGAAGATGAATTTCGCCTTCCCCAATGCCTTTGTCAAAATTTCTACTACCTGTTGATCTATAGGTATCTACTGTAGTTGAACAATCCTCTGTTGTACACAATCCCTAATGAAGTGATATCTAATGTCTATATGCTTATCTACCTATCGTGAAACACCAAATTCTTAGATAATCTGATGCAATTCTTATTTTCATAGTGTATCGCTATAGTCTCAACCCTCTGACTAAACAAGGCTACCAACAACTTTCGAAGCCATATTGCCTCACATGTCACCATGCTAGCTACTATGTATTCTTCTTTTGCAAAACTCAGAGCCACAAACTTTTGCTTCCTGTTGTACCAAGAGAAAACTCCTAATCCCAAACTAAAGCAACACCTTGAAGTGTTTTTCCTATTTGTTGTATTGCTTGCCCAATCTGTGTCAATATAGCCTATCAACCTAATACCATCACCTCAAGCATATCTGATCCCATACTTGATTATACCATGCAAATACTGCAACACATGCTTTGTTGTTGTCCAATGCACTCTCTTTGGCTCAACCATGAACTGACTAAGAGAATTTATTGCAAAGGATATATCTAGCTTGGTGTTGACCAAATACATGAGAGTCCAATCAACTGCCTATATAAGGTGGGGTCTACATCCTTCTCCCTGGATGATTCTACCTTCTTCCAATTCATGATCATAGGTGTAGACATGGCTCTACAATCCTCCATCTCAAACCTCCTCAATATTTCGATGCAATATTTCCCTTTCCCAAGGAAAATATCTCCATCTGTTTGCCACACCTCTATGCCTAGAAAGTAGTGCATAAGCCCCAAATCCTTCATCTCAAACTCTGCTACAAGGTCCCTCTTGCACTCCTCTATGAGCCCCAGTGAACTTGTTAAAAACAAATCGTCCACATATAGAACAAGAATGAGAAACTCACCCCCAACCACCAAGTAGTAGAGGTTAGCATCTGCCTCACTCTTCACAAAGCCCATTCCCTGCAAGTATCTATCAATGTGCTCATACCATGCCCTGGGAGCCTGCTTGAGTCCATACAAAGCTCTCTTCAATCTGCACGTGTAGGTTTTGTTGTTGTGTGCTACAAATCCCTCTGGTTGTTCTATGTATACCTCCTCTACCAACTCACCATTAGGAAATTTCGTATTGACATCCATTTGATGGATATATCATCCCATCCATGCTGCAAGTGAGATCACATCTCGTATAGAAGTATACCTAGCCACCGAAGCAAATCTCCTCATAGTATATTCCCTCCTTCTAAGAGAACCCCTTGGCCACAAACCTTGCCTTGTATTTCTTGATGTTACCATTTGCAACATGCTTGATCTTATAGATCCATCGTGATCCAACCACCACCCTATCTATTAGTCTAGGCACAACCTCCCACGCATCATTCTACACTATTGAGGTATATTCCTCAACCATCACATCTCATCACACCTACTACTATGCAGCCTCCTGATAGTTGGAAGGCTCACTATCTACCAACTTACTGACTAATGCCTTTAGTTATTATACATGGATGGTTGTCTCCATTGTCTATTGCTTGTCCTAGGAGCTCCCACAAACTCCTGAGTATCCCTATGTGTCTGTTGAACCTCATGATTCCTATTGCCAACTGTAGAGGATGAAATATCAACTTCCATGTCTTCTTGATGCATCTCTTGGATCTGTTGCATCTGTCACTCCATACTTTATGTACTCTCAGCACTTGAGCCTGTGCTAGTACTAGTAATTGTACCCATGCTTCCCTGCCCTTGATCTAGTTGAACGATCCTTGGAACTTTTGTTAGCTGCTTACTCTAATCATCTGTTGGAAAATCTCTTGACCTTCTAAATCTCTTGTCCTTCATGAATTTGACATCATGACTAACTATAATCCTCTTGCCCCCTGGAATAAATATTTGATATGCCTTTGAGGTCTCATTATACCCCACAAAGTACCCTCTCTCTATAGTCTGATCTAACTTGGAATGTGTAGGCTCTAGAATTTGACAAAATGCCAAACTCCCAAATATCCTGAAGTGGCTAACATTTGGCTTCTTCCCTGAGAAGGCCTCCTTTGGTGTCATCTTACCCAATACCTTATGTGGAACCCTATTTTGTGTGTATACTATTGTACTTCATGCCTCTACCCATAAGTAATGTGGCATATCCTGGTCATACAACATAGCCCTTTTTCCCTCTG
This sequence comes from Sequoia sempervirens, assembly GCA_007258455.2. Classification (NCBI taxonomy): domain Eukaryota; kingdom Viridiplantae; phylum Streptophyta; class Pinopsida; order Cupressales; family Cupressaceae; genus Sequoia; species Sequoia sempervirens. The sequence continues at coordinate 107,077 of VDFB02386642.1, read as the reverse complement.
ATATAGAATGATTCCTCCTCTTAGTAACCCCATTCTATTGTGGTTGTAAGGAAAAATCCACTATCTCTCGATTCCTTCCCTGATATAGAACTCCTGGAACTCTTTCCCTTTGTACTTTCCTCCATTATCTAACTGAAGAACCTTTATCTTCCTACCTATCGAATTCTCCACTAGAGCTTTGATCTCTTGGAAGCAACTGAAGACCTCATCCTTTGTTTTCAAGAAGTATATCGAGGTCTTCCTGGAGAAATCATCAATAAAAGTAACAAAGTACTCATATCCTTTGAGAGACTTTGTCAACATCGGTCCACATATATTTGAATGTACTAGATCAAGAACACCCTTGGATCTAGTGTCACTCAGAAAAAATGCTTTCACAAACTTCCCCAACACACATCCCTTACATACATCATCATGCTCTATGCTCACCTCTGGAACACCTATCACTATCTCACGAAGCAATTTAAGTGATCCATGATGTACATGGCCCATCCTCCTATGCCATAGCTCTCCTTGATCTCTAGGATTGGCGTTGCTCATAAGTTCCTTTTGAGTATCAAACTGCAACCTGTAAAGTCGGTCGCTCCTAACTCCAATAGCTATGGGTGATTTTTGATCCTTATGCTTGATTAACACATGCACCCCTCGAAAGAGTACATTGTAGCCTTTATCTTGAAGGACATATATAGAAATCATATTTATACCCAAGCCTGACACATGTAATGTGCATCATGAATGGGAATCAACTTGCCATTCTCCCTCTAAAATAGAACAATCCCTTTCCCAACTGGATTGAGTTTGGACATGTTCTCCATAGAAATTTGGATTTTGATGTCCTCCTCCTTATAACTGGAGAAGTACTCTCTAACTCTTCTCATAAGAAATGATGCCCCACTATCTATATACCAAACTCCCTATGAAGTTGATCTAACCATACAAGCTATGAGTGCAAAATCATCCTCCATTCTACTAGAGAGCTCATCTACACTTGTTGAAGCTTTCATCTGCTTCTTTCCTTTCTTTTCATTTTTCTTCCTTTGCAGAAATCACTGACATAGTGGCCAAACTCATGAAAAACGTAACATTTGATCTTATAAAAGTACTTCTCACTTTGTGGATTTCATCCTTTGCTAAATCCCTTCTTTGCTTTCCCTTTTCCTACTATGGCAATGTTTTCCTATTCTATCTCACTTTTCTGACTATTACTATTAGTTCTATTGACAAGACTTAGTCTAAGCTCCTCCTGAGTGAAGTCACTCCATAGTCGATCCCAACTTGGTAAGGTATCTCGTCCATTAATAACTTGAACAAAGACATCCCACTACTTAGTTAACCCATTTAGGGATTTCGTACTAGCTCGTCATCATCTAGTTTATCTCAAATAGTTGCCAACTCATCCTTGAAAATTATAGGTTTGGTGAGGTAACTTGTAACGTCTTCTCCCTTATTCATCAGATTATTCCTCAACTTTTCTCTAAGAATCAACTTCCAATTAGTGGTAGCATTCTGGTACAGATTTAGAATGACATCCCACATCTTCTTCATTGTGTCTAACTTCACAATATGTGGAACTATATGGCCCTTAACACTGCCAAGAATTAGCCTCCTCATCTTGGAATCTTCCTTCTTATATGCTAAGAGTTGTGTTTGATCTATAGGTACAACTACAACACTAGTCACATATTCCTTGATACCATTCTCTTCCAGCAATAAAGAAATGTTGGCTTTCCAGACACCAAAATTTGAGACTCCATCTAATCTATCTTGATCTCTTATACTCGCTAAGGCCATCTTAAAACATGAGAAAAAAATAAATAAATCTGAAGAGGTAGAACTGGGTTTTATAAACCCTCGATTTTTCCTTCATATGCCTACGTTATGCCTTTTTTGCCCTCATATCAGCTCCGATACCATGTGAAAATTTTATTGCAGTTACTAATTATTAATCTCCTATCTATACAAATTATTTGACAGCAAAAAATATTGAAAAATAACACAACTACAATTTTACAAATAAAATCACAAGAACAAAGAAGAAAATATGCAAAACAATAAAGACAATATTTTTGGACAAATTCTCCTTGGAAAAACTTTGAAGGGAAAACCAGTTCAGTAGATGAGGAATTTTTATTAAACTTTAGGAAATCAAGGAATACATAAATTGCTTGCCTCTCACTGGGAGAGCTCTGATAGTATTCTTCTCCAGAAATTCTTCCCTCAATTTCTCTTGCTAAAATTCCACTATTGTTGTCTCCAACACTATCACTGCACCTTTGCTATCACTGCAAAAATATTTCTATCATTGCAAATATTTTTCAAGTGTGTGTTCTCCAAATGCCCATTGATCCCCTTTTATAATCATCTCATTGAAAAACCAATGGCCACGATTTAATCTCAATCAATGGCTAATATTAACTAGAATCTAACAAACCTTAACTAACTAGTTTCTAGAATTATTTAGAGGAATCAAATAATTATTTAATTAATATTTCTTGGGTTTGGAGAAACTTGTCCAAGCTACATAAATTAACAATGTGCACATGGGATTATTAATGATTAATCTAGGATTTGACTCACCAAAGTCCCCATGAGGATCCAATTTTCATAGCATGTACATGATGAGTGGTACTTAACATTATAGCCAAATCTTCTATTCCCTAATTTTAAATTTGGCCTAGGTACTTGGGGTATGAGGAAAATATATATTTTCTAATAAATTCAAATTTTAAATTTTTCATGTCCTTGGAAGTATGGGACAATCCAAGATTTTTTTTTATTTTTTTTTTAATTTTCTACCAAGGTACCTTTTAGTACCCCATCAAATCTTCACCATCTAATTTACCCATGTCTAATCCACACCATTGATCCTCCTACAATAATGGAGCCTCGCTTTCCAACTAATCCTTATTTTTCATGTATCAAACTATCCTTGCTTGAAACCTCATCCATTTTAAGCCTTTAATCCTTCCTTTTCATTTTATTATCCGTTCAACCCTCCGATCTAATGTCCCCCAAGCCATTATCATCATGCTTTTGAATACAATATTATGCTATCAAATTGAGGACAAACATCATTTAGAAAATTGGGAAAAAATACTTTTAATAGTGCAAATAGGAGGTTAATATGAGTTGTCATTAGATTCTTGTATTTTTTTTAATATCTTATATGCCTAATCTTAAGTATTTTATGTTGATTTTGGTTGGCCAGTTTATTTACTTTTAGGTTGTTCATTCATTGTCACTTTCAATTGCAACATCTCTAGCACACCTAGTGGGACCAGTGTCCCCTTTCACTAATCAATTTCATGTATTTTGAGTGTTTTTCATTCATAACTTACAGTTCAATGGTTGTATTTATAGTCTAGTGGTTCCATCTTATAGTTTGGACATTGTGTTTGGCACTCTGCTAACATATTTTCTAGCATTTTCTAGTTGTCTAACATTTAGTTTTCTAACAAGGAGTTGATTTTATAGACTATTATATTGCTGAAATTTCTTACATTCTTTGTATATGTAGTATTAAGTGTCTTTATTGTAGTACTTAAGCATATTAACTATCTTAATTTGGCACATGTATATGCATCTCGATGGTTCAATCCTATAACTTGATGGTTATGTAGTATCTTAGGCCTATGTTAACTTGTGCTTTAAAAACATTTTTTAAACCATTTTTGCTAAATTTTTATCTCTATTTTTATCAAAAATTAATCTTGTATGGGAATATGTTGCTAAGATGCCATCCTAAACACCCTTGAATCACTTATCATCTAACATCAATCATTTTTGGTGTAGGGACCCTATTTTAGTATATTTATTTACAATTTAGTGTATTCATTTTGTATCTTGGTGGTTCCACTCATAGGTATATTTTTTTAATTTTCATGTAACAACGTATTTGTCTATGAATTAGCATATGCATTACCTATTTCTGTGGTTGCACTCTCAGCTATCACTTTTTCATTTTTATCTTTCAATATATGCATCTAGCTTTCAACATATAGGCTATGTACTTTGGTAGTTTTACCATTTTTCAACTCACCAACATCAATTAAATATTATTTCTAATCATTTTTTGTGATCATCCTCTTGTTCAACCCCTTATTTGTGTATCTTGTTTAATCAATTATCAAAGGAAAAATCATAAAACTACTAACATTTTATTTATAGCAAATGTTTGTCGAAGACATCATTTTATCACTAATCTAGACACACTTCATTTTTTAAAGGGGAATGAACCATTGCATGTCATTCTTGTGAGGGCCTCTTAAGTGTATGATATCTCCTTTCACTCTTGGGTGATCTTTGGGATAAAAAGGTTAAGTTGGCCTCTTTTCTTTTAGCATTTTATTGTATCCCAAAAATGAAATGTGTATATGTTGTCCCCTTGTGCTTCATGTGGTCTTGGGTGAGCATAAAAACTTAGATTATTAATTTTAGGAGGCCTTCCTAGGTATTTCATCACCTTAGGTAAAAATATCAACTCCACCATTCTAGTAGAGTATAAAAAGTAGGGGTTGAATAAAAAGACATGTTTCTTGGGAGTGGAATTTTGTCAATCCAGCTAAGCCCCTAATAAATTTATACCTTGAGGAAATGACAGTGCAGAGTGGGTTACCTCCTCCTCTTGGCTAGTTGGAATCTTCATCTATGGAATCATTCCCCATGTACGCTTGATCTATAATAGGTATAACCTTAGAAACCTTGTAACAACCTAGATAGGACATTTTGACTATTTCTAATTATGGTTCAATGGAAGCATATCACCTCCTAAAGTTACTCATAATGTACCTATGAGTGTTGAGATAGAGCTAACCTTTGGTGAAGTCTTTGGCCATTCTTGGTAAGGGATCTTGTGTAACAAAATACTCCCTAGCTATCCCTCACTTGGTAGATGGTATTGGTTTTATATTGTAAGCCCACAAGAGGTGCCAATCCCACCTAACTAATCATAGGTTGTTGTTCTTGGAATTTCTTTATCACCAAAACCCTTACAAATCCCTTTAATCTAAATCCTTAAAAATCCAAACCATTTGCATGTTGATTGTATTTGATTGGTTTTAAACACTTCCAAGATAAAGCTTCACAATCCACCTCATCCTCTTCTATCTAATTTCCATCACCTTAATAATCTATCAAAACAAGCCATAATCAAATCAAAAATTGAAGAACCTTAATCCTCCTTCCTCTAATCATTTCATCCTAGTAAATTTCCTCTTATCTCCCCTCTCATCCATTCCAATGCAAATCCCCATTCTAATATTTTCAATCAAACTCTTAATCTAATCCATGTCCTAATATAATCCCCTTCTCCCAATCCTAATCAAATCCCATATTTTCAATAACCTTCTTCTAATCCCAATCCATTTTCTTCTCTATTTTTATCCAATCAAATCCCTAGTCATCCTCATCCCTTTAACCATTTATTTCTAACCTTTCATCATTTTTCCATTTGAAACTCCCACAAATAACCCATAAATACCAATAATCAATTAAATTCATTCCCCAATTATCATTTAGCATATAATTTCACTATTAAATACATATAAGCATTTAACTGAATTAAATTATGAAAATAGGAAATTTAACAAGACATCAACCACACATTCATGATACATCCAAAAAAGGGGTATGGTATCTGGAATCATACCAATGGTGGTATCCAAGTCAACATGAGTAAAATAACTAGGGACTCACAATCGGATCAAGTATGATAGGTAAGGAAAACAATAAATGGCCAATGTGAAATATCCTTATAACCACTACCAGGGTATACTCAAACATGTGGAGCCAAGTATGTAAATACTTAGTACATGTAACCACTCAATGAACACATCAAGCGTACCTGCTCCATATATACATAAATAATATAAGCATCACATAAATATCTGATAGTGTACACCATCATATCCATAATTTCATTGCATTTAAATGATATAGTTCATGATAGGATTTAATTACATCTATATTAATGCATATATCCACAAATTGAAACATGATAATAATCACTCGGGGAAGCCCACATCATGTGCACATCCCAAGAACACCTCCAAAATGAAATATATCCATCCCCTTTCAAGGTACTTGGCATCATATCACACATGCACTTCAACATCATTTACATCAAGCATAACAATAAAATAACCATAGAGGAAACAATGAATCAAGACATAGAACAATAATATCAAACCATGATCATCTAACATCTCAACATATATGCAATACAATATTCCTCACTAACATCACATGCTAGGAATAGGAAGGCAATACATCCTCCCCCACTAGAAATTGACTTACTCTTGGAAGTCATGAAGGTCAAGATGATCACACACCATACACCAAACTTTCCTTTTTACCAAACTCAAAGAAATTACACATCACCCAAGAGATAAGCAATATTACACATCATCTACCACTGAATAGAATAGAAGGAAAACATGGAACATTCAATTTCCTTAGCAACATTATCATTTTACAAAACAACCTTACTCATAAGGTCTCAACATGAAACAAGATAGTATAATCAATATTTCTTTCCACATGGATACAATATTTTTTAAAGCATGATTAACTTTTTCAATAACTCATATGCAACTAGATCCAATCAAAACATACATTTACACATATATTATAACATCCACATCACAAGGTAATGACACATGATGTACATGTCGATCATGGAGACACAACACTCTCAGAAACAATGAAGAATCTATGCCAAAATAAATCATGTGGCTTGATGGTGTTAGGGCTACACACACCTAGTGAGCCCTTCCATACATGTCCACAAGTGACTTACCTATTGTTTGTGCAAGGGTTTTAATCCCCAAGAGATAATCACACACTCAAAAGGTAGTGGCTTATGGTTGTCAACACAATCCACACATGTACCCCAATCCTCAAGTTTCCCTACATCTACTTCCTTATATACACTCAACTAAGGTCATCTCCCTTAACCTTGTGAGGAATCACATCACAAAATGGTTCAAGACCAAAGCTTGAAAACAAAAGAGATCCTAGTTTAGCCAGCATAAAATCATAAATACCAAAGAAATAATTTCCAATTCAATAATAAGATAAATAAATATGCATAATTGTCGATAAGGGCGTGGTTCGGTGGTCAAGTCGCTTGGTTGTAGTGATGACCACTAGGGTTAAAACCATCATTGGGCCAAAGTTCTCATAGGCCTTGTGCCTTCATTGGGCCAATTTGCTCGCGGGTTTGGTAGTTTCTCATGGTTTCTTTTACCCGTTTCATAGCTTCGATCAAAAGAATTTACCCCTAATAATATGGGTGCATTGCACTTTTAAAATAAATATGCATAATTTCAACACTAAACCAAGTGTAACTACAAGATCTACATGAAAATTAAATTCACAAATAGTGGCTAAAATAATACAATCAAGATAAAATAATAATTTTCAGCCCACACAAGCAAAGTGAAAGTCACCAAAACCAAAATAAAGTTCACAATTGTTGAACACACCTGAAGACTAAGAGGGGGGTGATCTATCTACACAAAAACTAAAACCCTTTTGGAATAAGAGTTCTTCAACACAATACAAAATTTAAATCCTTAGGTAGATTAGCAACAAAGAAAGATGTAGTTGTTCAAACCTTTAACCAATTCAACAACTATCAGTAATGAGAGATACAACAATCCTAACCTTAATCAAAACAATAGCAATGATAAAAGAGACAAGAACACACATCCACAAAATGACACCAAATTTACATGGAAAACCCAATGAGGGAAAACCACAGTGAGATTTAACTCAAAAAATAAAGGCACGTTGCCAAAAAGGACTTGAAAATTAAGGCTCACTACCTCAATGCAAGATACAAAAGACTTGTAGGACTAAAGAAAACAAAAATATGGATGCAAGATACAAGGACCTGGTGAGATTCACTATCTTAGAGTAGGATACAAAGTTTATGAGAGAATTATAATATTTGTTAATAATTCACTCTACTGAATAATGTATTAAGGTGTATCTAATCCTTCCTTTTCATAATGTAGCACTAACTCTGTTGGATATTCAATAGATTCCACACACTTTCTTTTTTGCACTTGTACATTGCTCCATCTTGTTGCATCCTACATAATCTTGCATTTGTATCCACGTAACACTTCAAAACTTCAATTAGGTAGGCTAGAAGAAGATACACAATGAATTCAACAAGTTAGCCACCAAAGCAAAATGTGGTCCTTTCTCGATGATAGAGAGGACCAAAATCACCCTTATTACATTTTCCAATATGATCCAAAAAAAATCTCACACTAGCACACATCAATCTAAGTCGACATCAAAGGAAACGTGTAGATGAAACATGAATGACATAACCAGTTGGCCCTAAAACATTCTTCCAATTGAATTTACTTGATGTGATCCCAAAAATATAGGCAAGGACCCAAATCTATCATAATGCATCTTCAATTGCTAGCACGAACCCCCAAGAACATTATGCAAGCAAAAGAACAAGCCCTATCGGCTAGATATCTACAAATAACCCAGAAAGCCAACTTAAGACATAATGCAATACCAAAGCAGCCAATCAACAACATATGGATCACATGGGGATGTTCCATGAACATACAACAATACTTGCATACACTTCTTTCATACTTTCATGCCATTAACTTAGCCGCCACAAATCAAACAACATATTAGTTCATCTAGGAAGCACAACACACATGAGCAAAAGATGTAACATTAACATATCAACTTGTGGACCATTTCAATACATGAAATTGGAATTGAGACACTACACAAACATTGAGAACATATTCACCAAGACATAGGAGTAGAGACATCAATGTAGAGCATTTCTTAGACAAATCCAGATCAACCAACAACACTGCCAACCTTCTACAATTCACAAAATATCCTTAGAAATACTGGTTACCTAAAAAGATAGGAGTGCAACATCCATATAGCACTAAATTTGAATCCCAAACTGCAAGACCATACCTTCAACAATGAAGGAATGCGAAGCATTCTTCCAAGCAAACTTTAAAGTAACTTCTTGAACTAGAAACACTTAAGCAACTTGTAGATGCCAAATATTTCTTTTAGCAACTCATGCTTTATTAGGAACATTAGGAGAGATCATAAGACATAATGTAGATAGGACAACAACATCTCTCCACTTTCAACAATACTTCCAATGATTCGAATCCTTATATTAATGCTTCTAATTATCATCTTAATATATCATTATGATACTAACTTTGCTAACAAAAAACATGCTCAATGACATCCAACCATAAACTTCAACAAACATTAGATAAGGCATGGCATCCAATCGTGAAATTCAAAAACTCTTCTTATATAAGGCATGACATCCAACCATGAACTTCAACAATCCTTCCATACATCAATATTAGCCCATATTGAGTGTTGTCAACAATGACAACCAATGCCAATTGTGTCAAGGACACCAATACCAACTAATGCCAATAATTTCCCAAGAATCAACACCAAGTGTTGACATCAATGACAACCAACAATTAGTGTTGACATCAATGATAACAACTACCAACAATAATCATCAAAATTACAAATCATATCACTATGTGACTAGAAAATAGCCACTAAATAAGGAATGAGGGAAGTCACGTCTTGACTATCAACATAGTCCTTCATGTGTGTTTGTGGCATGAGAAACAAAACCCCACATGGCATGGCAATGTGTCTAACAGAAAAGGAACGCCTAGGCCACATCCCCTTCGTGTGTGCAATTGTGGCATGCACACCACAAAGCCCTACACGACATGGCCATGCACCAAGTGGAAAACACACATAAGGCTTTATGTCACATGGAAATGTGCCTTGCAAAGAAGACACATGTAGGGCACATTTTGCATAGCAATGTACCTCACGGAGTAGAAAAGCATAGGCCACTCACAAAGACTAGAGGTATACATGGCAAGGCACACTCATATGCTTACCGAACACAACCTATTGTAGAAAATATGAGGCCCTCTCTATAAGCATGCAAACATTCCTACATCCCTCAACACCAAGTAGGTATAATATAATATAAAATGTGTCATCACATACATATACGTGGAAGAATGTACTCGAGCCCAACTCACTACCATCAACAACACATCATCATCACCTACATTATGTTGAAACATCAATATGGTGTGGCATAATATCCATGGGAACCATGTTTGAACATGAGTAGATATGGAAATCATCACAACATTACATACTCAATCTCCACACGTTGGAACATGATATACATAAAATAATGGGGTAAGAGAAAACCTATCATTGGTAACCAATATCAATGTCGATGTTGCCATCAAGAACAATTGGGAATAGGCTAATACTATGAACCACTCAACAATCCATTACATAAGTGAAGTAGGTGAATTATCCTACTTAGAAAGGACATGGGTGGCATGATTACTCCATGCCAATGTTACAACATATTACCATAGCCTTCCTAAGTGTACCATGATTCTACTTGACCCCAAACATATTGACTTATCAACCACCCTCGAGTGGGATCTCAACAAGGTGACAAACAAGAAAAATAAAAAAGCATGATTTTTCCATACTTTTAGCCAAACACACCATCCATGGATGGGTACCCAGTACCACAATCCCATGAATACATAAATCATGTATGAGATGTTCAGAATACACAACATAAGCACCGGTATTGGACCTATTCACATCCACAAGAGAATACAAAATAAATTCCTTTCCAATTCATCTTTTAATGAAACAACACCATTTCCTTACACATAGTTAAACCACGGTTCTCATAATCTTTTCAAGAATTTACTCCCAACATCCAGTAGGATTACTCTTTCCAAGTTATAAATAAAATTTAACCATAACTTCATAATTGAAAGCATCACAATACATTCCAATTTATCTAAATGATATATAAAATTATACATATTAAACCATGCTAGTTCAATAAATTATATCCTCATTCACAAGGTGGTGCACCATAACACACACACTTATGAAATATATTATCTTTTAAATCAACATCCCATTGAAATTCAACAAGGTGACATAATTACGCTTTCTTAACAATAAAATTTTATTAACTAGTGACACACATCAAAAATATTTTAAAGGAATTAAGAATTTACCCAATGTTCCACCATGGTCCTGCAAACATTCTATTCTACCAAGTGACATGCACACTCAAGACAAAACTTTTACTCAAATGAGGGTAATTAATGTTAGAAATCTTAAATAGATTAAATAACCCAAGGAAATTTTTAAGAGAAATTCAAAGTTACATAAATTGAAAAAACATAAATAATGCAAACCAAAAATATGAGAGATGTAATGTCAAGATGACAAAATTACATTAAGAGCTTCCAAGATGTAAGAGTATGCAAATACAAGCTAGGTAGTGAGTTTATATAGAACTAAGGAGAGGATGGAGGTGACAAATCAACCAATAGGAATTGACCACCAATAACCACCAATATTAAATAAAGTGATGAAAAAGTAAATGCTCCACTGTTTAAGGGTGGGGACACCTCATCACATTATCTCCTAGTTATTAAATAATAAACTTACTTTATTATCCTAAGAACTCTTAATAAAAGTGTATGAAAAATCTATAACTAAGGGAAAATAAATTAGCCCACTAGGAAAATAAAAACCTACACCAACATTCAATGGTCTCGACACATATCAAGGAAAACATAGCCTAGTTGATTAACACCATAAGCACAAAATTCTTTTCATACAAAATTCACTTAATCATGCAATTAACATTTTGCATCTCTAATTAGAATATAGGGATTTAACATTTATATGATTTATATATTAATAATGTAGTGGGGGACCCCATTTCTCACCAATGTAATGCTCCTACAATGCACATGTCATTCTACATTTTGTGCATACCATGTAATGAAAGAAAGAACTCAAATTTTGGAATTAACAATGCAAGATTTCTTAATGCATTCATTTTCTTATAGTGAGTATTATTTAATTACTATGTACATGATTCCACTATTCCTTTTTATCTCTAAACTTTACTTAATGCTATTTGATACCATACACAAGCTCAAACATACATCTTAAAGTAGCAATGCAATTTGAGGACCAAGGTATTTTGTGCCCAAGGATTTTTTCTAATCAAACATATTTCTTTCATATCTACAACATAAATTTATGTAAAACATGCATTAAATTGATTTCAAGTTACAACATACTATTATGAAAGAACTTACATTATCCACACAAAAGAAAGGAATTGTATTTTCAAATCACCACAAGGCACATAGAGCAAGATCTCATTACAAAATCATAGCTACATCTCTACTTTTTCCTACCTCGTTTAAGGCACACAACATGAGATTCCTTTAAGATAACGGGTGATCCCACAATAGTGGTTTACAATTTTTGGCCAAACTGGACACTGAAATAATTTTTTCTAACTAAATCTTCACTTCCAGGCACCTATAGCGGCTAAACCGTGAGGAATTTGAACATGATGCAAACTAGAGTTTCGTGACATTTTGTCTGTAGATTCTAAATATATTTTTTTCAAAAATTTTGGAATCAGGTTGCACCTCTTTTCCCATCTCCCTCGAAAACTAGTTTTTTCAGAAAACAACATTTTTAAGGAGTGACGCTCATCGTATACCGCATAACTTTTTTTCCATGAAGGATAAAATTCTAATTCTTTCGAATTTAGATTTGTAACTCTGATATCTAGTGCTTCCACTTGGTTAGATAGTGTTTTATTGAATTTTTTTCCTTAATCAAGTTTCAAAGTCAAACCAATTACAATTCAGACATAGGCATATATACGTGTAACTTTTTTTGTATGTATCGAAATTTTTTTTGTTGTTGGATAAAGGACTTTAATATCTGGTGCACTCATATTTTTCAATTTTTTTTGATAATCTTCTATTTTTCCACATGTGCAGAACATAGAGCTTCATTTTCAGTGAAAAACCTATGTTTAATAAAACTAAAAAAACAAATAGATAATAAAACCAAAAAATATTAAAATTATAGTCGTTGGATAGCTCGTTCTGAGGACTACCTGATTCTAGTTGGGTTCATGAAGTCTCCTCCATTTTCATGCTCAACCAGAGCTTCGAAGGGAAATTTTTTTGATTTTTTTGGTGGTAGAGAGTAGGGATCCGGGAAAAGGGGGTTCGAGCAAACTAGGGTTCATTCGAACCCCTTTCAAAAATGGGTTTGCATGTGCATTTTTGGCGGGATGCATTTAATGGGTTCGCTCAAACCTTGGTTCGAGCGAACCCTCTTTTGGTTCATTCGAACCCCAAGAATGATTTTTTTTGGCATGGAGTCATTTTTTGTTAGTTTTCCTTCCTCATTCGAGTTGTAAATCACTTTTGTGGGTTTACCCTAGCATTACCACTTCACCACTCTTTTCCCACATTAGGAATATATACCCATTATCATTTCTTTTACAATAAAATGCATCATTCACACGAGAGCACATAGTACTCAATCAAATATAACAACATAGTTATTCCCTTTTAATTAACATTTTAACCACCATAATTATAAAATAATTATGAAAGGAAACTTAGAACCTCATAAGGTAATTTCAACCATCAAGTTCAACAAGGAGATAAGCACAAAAAGGAAATTCACAAAACCAACACTTCTTAACCAATCAAAGGTCTACTAACCCTCCAACCACATAACTCAAGCAACCAAGCAAGGGAAGATTAGGCAACTCACATGTTACCAACAACCCACAAACATACCAAGGCCCAAATATTCCCACACACAATAAGAAGGAACAAGAGAGTGGTCACTCTCAACCTTGAGAGACTCTCCACTAAGTTCTTCACTCCAATCATGTTGAGTATGGTAAGGCATAGAAGGCATACTTCTTCCACAAACACAAGGCATGGGTTGGTATTCACAACCCCTTTATAATGCCATGCTAAGGCATACAAGGCAATAAGTCCTATGACCATCTTACAAAACACAAGCACTTGAGAACACACACATCTAGCACACAAAATACATGGGAAACAATAATAACTAGAGATCCTAATATTGTAACATGGGATTTGATAGTAGATGTAATGCCCTTCCTGAAGCACAAGGAAAATTTTTATTGGACAACCTTTTTTTTTGAAACACAACAACCACAACACCAAAGATATGACATCAACATGTCACACTTGCACAACATGCATACAAGCATCGCATGAAATATAATGACATAATGAAAACAAAAAAAAAGATTACCTCACCATTGCATAATCAAGGTGGAAACAATAGAAGACTAACCATTAATGGGATAAATCCACCACGAAGGGCATATGAGAGAGATGGAACACAACACCTACATGATGGTCAATTACAATCCATGATCACATTCTCTTGCAACACAACTTCGGGTTAGGATGGGAGAATCATCAACCTCAAATCCATATTTTAAATCACTTAACAACTCTAAAAAATAGAAAACCTTCACTAGAGGATGCCAAATCAAGAGATATAAACTCTCCACTAACTAGAATGACGAGGGTCACTTCTAGACAACTGCATGTTTCCTAAGATGTCCTATTGCAATGTGACATCACATAAGTGAATGGATACTGCAATACAACACCTCAAGACCTATGAGGAATATTAAGAAAATTAACAAGACAACCAAGAATATTTAAACCTTCCCAATACTTCACAAGACTAGGTGTACAATCTCCCTAACCCTAGGTTTGACAATTAGACCACTTTAGAAGAATGCACACAAAATGATGCAGGAGAGACCACAAGTCCTCAATGAATACACTTAAGGAAAATATCCCAACACCGCTGTACCCCTAGGATCATGATGAAAATCTTGTGTTTATATGGATTACCCATACGAGGTCCTAAAACTAAAAGGAATGAACAAGTCCTAAGAGAGAGATAACTTGACTAGGTTTTTGAAGGTCTAGTCAATGAAAACAATCACCAAAGGAAAGATACATGATATAAAAAATATTTAATAGGTTATTTAGGCTAGGAAAACCACTAGCTATTAGTGGTAGAGTATTTACATTTTAGTTTTTTAATGGGGAATGAAATCTCCCAAACACAAGACCACGCCACCCAAACAAAGAGGCAATTTTGAGCTTGTTATCCCTTAAAACCAAGCCACCCCACTGTCAACTAGGTCACCCCACTATCAACCAAGCCACTCCAATACTAGGGTACCTCAGTGTTGATAAGGCTACTCAAACTAAGTTAGGAACATTCTGGGTGAGTTTGGAGACTCTTGAGTAAACCAGGCTTCCTAGATGCAACACCAAGCCACCCAGATGCAACACCAAGTTGCCCAAACTCAATAGAAGACACTAGTGTTCCTTTTAAATCTAAAGTAAATGTTCCTAAGTTCATTTTAACTTTCAAGGCATAAATACAACATCATACATTTACGATCGTGCCTAGCACTAATATCGAGACACGTAATTAGGGGCAATCTACTAACATTTACAAGCAAATTATAATCTATCTCAAATACAGAGATTATTTTATAAATTATATTACATTTACATAGGAAAATGACTATAATTTCCTTTTAACATAAAATTACATTACATTTAACTAATTTCAGAGCAAATGAACAAAGAGAGAAGGAGATATTGATGTCACCTTTGCTCCTCGAACCCCAATGGTGGTTTCCATACCACCCTACCACATGAAACCAATAAGGTTCACTCTCACCATTATAGTAGATGGTAACATGGCCCAAACACACTCACACAAGACAATTGGGATAAGTATGTACATTCATGACAATCACAGAGTAAACATTATAATACACATCACACCAAAAAAGCAAGAACAATCAATCATCACATGATGGTCCAAATCACATAACCCATTGACATGAACACAATGACATATCCAAAAACTCACATTGGGAACATTTACCAATTTAGGAAATCATCAAGAATCATAATGCTAAAAGGACTAATTCCTAAGATCAACACATTCGTCAAACTCAAATTGTGGCACAAAAACCAATACAATAAATTTGACTCAACAAACATTTTTAACATGATCTTAAATGAATTATAACAAGATTTCACAAAGGATACTTCAAATCCCTCATTCCAATTCATCCAAATTCACCTTAAAATTTCAATTTTTCTAAGTTTGCTTCAATGTCAAAAACCAAGAATTTTACAAATCACCATTAAAATTTCATCAAAAATTGAATTTTTAAAAATAAAAAAAATAAAGATACCCTTTGGTAGAGAAAGTACCAAGTGCCACTTTTAAGCCATAAAACAATCATTTTTCACAAATCTTGAAAAATTGGGCATAATAACAATGTATTTTGGAAAAAATTAAAAATAATTAAATGCAATAATCTATCACCTAATTTCACATAAAGAATCAATTGTGTTGCATTTCATAATTCATTAATCACCTACAAAACCATTCAAAACCAAAAACCAAATCAAATAGAGGAGAAATGAAGAACTTACCTCTTTTTTAGTCAAAAATTAAAATGAGAAGAACTTTAAACACACTCCGTAGATACACAAATCCACACACAAGCATGTTCTCCTACCAATTCCTATCTAGATGCCTCCAACCTTATCAAAATTTCCTTCCATTTTCTCTCCCAATCATAAAACAAGAATTTGGGGAAAAGAGGGTTTTTCATCTCCAAATTCCTCACAACTATAACATAAAAAAGAAAATCAAATGCATTTTCCCTTTTAACCCTTTTTCCTTTTCAATATAAAATAATACATTTTATTTTCCAATTAATCATATTAAATCACTAATTTCACCCAATCCAAATTAAAACAATAAATATAATCCAATTTGCTATTCCACCCTTAAATCATGATTTAATTCTATAAAATCATATTTTCACATGGCTTGTGAAAACCATAATTCAAATCAAATTAAAATTAATATAAATTATATTACCAATATTTAATTTGAAACTCCCACATTTAACACCCAAATCACGATAATCAATTTTAAATTCATTCCCCAATTTTAAATCCATATAAGCATTTAACTTAATTAAATTATGGAAATAGGAAATTTAACAAGACACCAACCACACATTCACGAGACTTCCACAAAAGGGGTACAATATCCATAATCATACCAATGCCATTATCTAGGTCAACATGGGTAAATAACTAGGGACTCACATTCAAATCGAGTATGATATATAAGGAAAAACAATAAATGGCCAATATGACATCTCCTTATAACCATTGTCGAGGTATACTTAGACCTGTGGATCCAGGTGGAGAAATACCTAGTATCTATTACCACTCAACAAATATGTCAAGTGTACTTGCTCCATATGTATATAGTTGAAGCATCACATAAATACCCAATGGTGTACAACATCATATCTATAATTTCATTACATTTAAATGATATAGTTCATGATAGCATTTAATTACAACATCTATATTAATGTATACATTCATGAAATGAAATATAATAATAATCACTTAGGAAAGACTGCATCATGCACGCATCCCAAGAACACCTCCAAAAATGAAATATATCCATCCCCTTTCAAGGGACTTGGTATCATATCACACACACACTTCAACACCATTTACATCAAATATAATAATAAAACAACCATAGAGGAAAGAACAAATCATGACATCTAGAACAATAATATCAAACCATGATCATCTAACATCTCAACATATTAAGCAATACAATTCTCCTTGCTAACATCACATGCTAGGAATAGGTAGGCACTACAATATAACTATGATGCAACGCATGTGGAGATTAAAAGGTCCTAACCAATATCTAAATTAAATCAAAAAAATTGAAATATTAAGAAATTATTTAATTATAATTTATATTATAAAATAAAGTAGGACAAAACCTTAAGTGTAATGCACTAATCTTTTTCTCAAGAAATTAATGAAACAAAAGCACTTGCATTTCAAAAAATTATAACACGTCCTAAAACCTCAAATTTATACAACCATATGTGTTTCCATATCTAAAAAATTATCTAGACTTTGGACACAAGGAAGGCTGCTATATAAAAAGTATGTAAATATTTACATGTGAACTTAAGTAATAGGAAATCAAGGAATATGATTAGGAGGAACCTCATCTTGATATGTAAAAAAATACATGTTTGAATGCGAAAAAAAACTTATCTAGGGCAAGGTCAACCCCAAAAGTTGTCATTAGGTTAAAGACTAACCAATTGCACACATACCTCTTATAGAGCTAATAATAACATCATTGTAGGATATGCAAGATGATGATGCAAAAAGATGATTCACAAAGTATTTCTATTGCTAATGCTCATAGAAATTCTTTTCCCTATTTTTTATAACTGAATCATGAATTGCAAAGATATAAAAATTATCTTAAAATATTAGTTACTGATTTGGTTTGTCTAGAAGCATAATTGAATCATTTGTTTCAGGACCAGTGCTTATTCAAATGGATAACATGGTAAATTTATAAGAGGGGAGAAATAGTGAATGAAAACACAAAAGGATGATCTAAGCATAAATGCATTAAAGAGTAGACATCACACATATAATACACTTAATCATCAAGGGTTATGATATATAAATGCAAATGTTAAAAAAAAAATCATTGAAGGTTTATGGTGTTTTGAAAAAGCTATGGCATTTATCAAATATTCTTTACATTCATGTTAGCAAGTTTGAGAAAAGAGAAACTATAGAAGATACTATAAATTCCCTTGAAGACATATGTAGAACCTTGGAGATATTCTATCCCAAACATCCACACCAATCACTAACCTTTAGATGCTTCAACCCACTATACTCTTGAAAACTTGAAATTTAATAGGTGGAACCCTAAAAAAATATTTTCAACACACATAGAAGTCCATTGAAAATGGAAATGACCAACCCGTTGAATGGGATAAGAACTTCTAAACATAGAAAATAGAAAAATGGCCACTCGAAAAGCTTGCAAAATTTTTCAATGGCTCCTACAATTCAAATTGATTAATTGCATTGATGGTATCTTGTGTTGTAGTTCAACAAAACAATAAAAAAATATATATGTAATAACTTCTATGATATTATATCTCCTTCATTTAGTAAATAAGTACATATTTGAAATGACAATTTAAATTAGGCCATAAGGTAGACTTGGTGCTTGTTGTAGTAGCTGAGTGGATGAATAAATAGTTGTGGCTATAAAAATAGCTCACTGGGCATTAAAATCTTGGTTGTACCTTTGCATCGGATGCCACCATGGAGATATATAACATATTTTACCTGTAAGAGTAATGCAAAAGCTAATAAAATGCACGTGAGTAGGAAGCTTTAAGAAAACAAAGAATTAACACAGGCACACATTGATTAATAAGATAAGAGGCTTCTAAAACCATGACCCTCAAGGGCATTAACCATAGCACTTAAGTGATTACACTAGATAAACTGATTTACATAGGATAATAGCTCGAATAACAATATACAAAGGGCCATTGCTATGATGCATCTTTTAAGATACTTGGAAAAATTGATTACATGTAAGCAAATCACTAGCCCAATGTTGTCTTTAAAGAAGTCTTAAGCAAAAGGAAGAAGTCATGGATGAAACAAAATTGTAGGTGGATGAACAAATGACACATCCACTTGAATGTTTTCCCTAAAAATGGTAAAAAAATAAACACATTTGTTGTAGATAAGTTTCATAAGTCTAAGTGGGAAAATATGTTAGGGAGAAATAATAAATATTACTTTGAGGAATCTAACCCCACTTTAGACCATCAACGAGAGGCTTATTTAGAGTAGTATCCCTTAGAGACCATCTTTGATGTGAGGGTAGATGAAAAAGGCCAAAAGAGGTATGGGAAGAGAGGGTATGTGTTTTTTGCGCAATTCTAGGAAAGTCGAAACAAAAAAATACTTTGTTTTGGATTGTAAAGCTTACAAAGACAACTAGGTCAAATACGGTCAAATACATAAGCAATTTAACAATAATTTCTTTCCAAGATTTATTTAGAAAAAAAATGGTTGAGAGAGTAGGACAATTCATTATAAAACTGAATAAAAAAAGATCAACACTTTGCAAAACAAAAATAACAAGATCTTCTATCCTGTAAACTATCTTTACTTTATAGATGATAAAAATATTTTATTCTATTCTATTCTTTCCTCAAATCTCATGAACTAAGGTTGGTCACCACCATACTTAATTAAAGAAAGTGTATACATGAAGTCTCTCTACAAAATCAAAAGATTACCCCCCAACATGGAACCATGTTGTGAAAGAGGTACTCTAGAATGACAAAATAAGTGTGGAGTCCTATGGATGGGGCTTCCTAAAAAAACTTAGAGGGTGTTGTTGAGAATTTTAGGAATATTTTAAAGTAGGTGGTGTTAGACTCACTCAATGACTCAAGCCTCGAGGATCATCTGCAAAAACCAACAACAACCTTCTACAAGAGGGAAAAACAAGAACACAAAATTGCAACAATGGATGCAAGATATGGCTAATATGTAATACTCAAGATTGTAATGATATATTGGACTTACACAACTAAAAATTATCTTAGCTGGGTGAACTTAGTTATAATGTACATATGTAACCTTGCTTATATAGGCAAGGGTGTGATGTACCAACATTAAATGGTTGTGTCATGATTAAGGACATGAGCAAATATTAAAAAACCTAGGGCACACGCATTAAATAAAAGCCTTGTAGATAAGATAAGTGATAAATAATGCTTAACTAGAAAGATTCCCCATAATTAATGCTAACTAGAAAGATACCCTCCTAGGGCCTAAGTGGACTTAACAATGTAAATAGAACCTAAATAAGACTAGATAGGAAAAACATCTATTTACACCAACACCCCCCCTTAAGTACAACTTAGGGAGTTGATTATTATGTAAATGACACAAAGATGGGTCTCGACTATGAGGCCATGTTAGGTACCCATGTAGAAATGCAAATGCAATCTCTCACAAATGGAGAAAAATAGAAAACCTAGTGGGACAAAACTCCTCCCCAAAAGAGATATGAAAAATAAAATACTCTCAACGATGCATGAGAGGGACAAAACCCCATCCGAGGAAAATGAACCACCCATAAGAGAGAAGAAGAGAGATCATGTAGCCCCCCATCAATGGTGAGTCTCTTGTAATAGTAGAATCTCGACATTGAATGCTGAAGATGATCCAATCTCATCGAACAACATTCCTCCACTTAGGAAGAAACAAAACTAAGATGATAGGCAAGATATCTTACCATTTCAGAAAGGAACATGAGGGAAGAAGAATGATATGTGATGTCCCTGAATGATGCTCAAGTGTATCCATGTTGATGCTGAATGTTGAAAAACTCCAAACAAGTGTTCTAGGCCACATAGTTGAAGATGTCAATCCAAAACCTCCTAGAGACAAATATAGAACACACTCCAAAAACAAGAAAACCTCCTCTGAAGAAGCTTCCTCCAAATGTTGTCTAAAAGTATCCACACTCATATCAATCAACAAAGAGTGATCATGTAGAAAATGAACAAGAGGGTCAGAGAATTCCCTCACAACAAGAGAAGAAGAATTATCTCCATCAAAGAGAAGATGTATGCAATCAATAGTGTCTCCCAAATTTGAAATGTGTGACTCAACAAACAACCTACCAATGTCTATCAAGTATGCATCCCAAGTAGATGTAGTTGGAAGATGATATAGATCCTGCTGCACTAAATCACAAGAGGCCAAACCTATGCTAATATGAGTAGCATCAAATTCAATAGAAGATGGAGGAGATGAAATGCAAGGCTCAAGAACGAGATCAAATGTAAGAACACCCAAGTTTAAGAAGCCAAATGTCTCCTCTAAATTATGATGCACACTAGAAGTGTGATCAACAACTGAAGGAACAATGTCACCATCAAGAGCAAAATTTGTAAAGGTATACAACCAAAATGAATGATCAACCATCCTAGTAGTAATAATCTCTCTACTCTCCAAGTCTCGAATGATGACCAAATTAGGAGTGAACTCCATAGTCCTCCCATCTCCACCATGTGTAATTTGATATATGGAAAGAAGATTGTTCATCAAATGAGGATCACAAAAAACATCATGAAAAGTGTTTTCCACAAAACTAATAGACCCCTTCTCAAGTATACCCATGTATACATATTGTTTCCCATCAA